>VDFB02259292.1:0-60227 GCA_007258455.2 Sequoia sempervirens
AACACTAAAGTATATTTTAGAGGTTTGTAACATGATGGGCTCTATTTTGGAGAAAATAGTCAAATTTTCCATATAAATAATGATATAATTTCCAACCAAACCCTTGAATTCCATATCCACAACTCTCTAGAAAATTTTCCTTGCATTGATCAATCCAAAAGGCATCCTCTTGTATGCAAGAGTCCCACATTTGGTAGTGAATATTACTTTCAATTTATTTTCATGGATCACCAAAACTTTATTATAATCAAAATATCCATCCAAAAACATCATTTGTGAGACACTAACAACTTGGAGTACTTCCTCTAAGGAAGGAAGTGGATAATTATCCTTCTTAGAGGCCTTATTTAGATTTTTTAAGTCAACAAAATATGGGTTTACCATTATTTTTCCTAGAAGGTATGAGATTTGTTACCCATGTGATTTGAATTACTAGAAATATGGTTCTTGTTGTCAAAATTTTTGCACTTCTTTGAATATGAAGAGGATCTAATAAAACATTAACAAGCCGCTACTTTTATCAAAAGGGCTTGAGATTTGGCTTCAATAAGATGTTAGGAGTAATAATAAAAGTATCAAATATATTTAGATCCTCATAACCCCAAGCCATGACTTCTTGAAGTCTTGCAAGGTGGTAATGATGTCTTCTTTTTATATCAAAGTACAAGACTTCCCAATGAACACATTTTTTACTTATTTCTCATTACCCATATTGTATGGTTCATATTTTTCACCTTTTGAATTTGAAAAAGCTCTTTATTTGGCCTTAGGATTAGAATAAAATATTATTTCTAGAGCTACCATTTCATTTAGAATGCTATTTGCTTTTAAAAATTATATATCCTTCCTCCAATTTCATTGGATCTTAATCAATTTCTTCAATGATTTATCTTTAAAAAACCTTAGAGTTGCTAATAAATTTTAAAATGTGCTTATCATCTTCAAAGACCTAAAATTCATGATTGGGACTGTTAGAACTAGAATCAATTCCCAAAAAAACTTTTTAATCTTGATGGATTCATGGGCTCTAGGTTTTTTGTTGCAACTGCTAAGGCATTAGATATGTTGTTATTTCATCTACGAATGAGTTTTATACAAATAACATCCAAATATTTAACTAAATTCCAAGATTTATTCATATAAGTACCCAATCTCTTGTCATGGCATGCATATTTATTTTGTACTTATTTTATCACCAAATTTGAATCTCTTTGTACCTATAAAAAAGTCACTTTCCTCTTGAGTACTAATAAGAGCCCATGTACTAGAGCTTCATACTTAATCATGTTATTTGTATAGTGAAATTGTAACTTATAGAATGTGAATAATTTTTTTCCTTTTAGATTTATCAAATCTATTCTAACTCTGCTTCTTTATTTGGATTTGGATCCATCAAACCTTAGAATCCACATATAGTTTTTATTTGAATTAGTGGGATCATCAAAAGGTTGTTGTTCATATTCTAGCACATCCAATCTTTCTCCAATCCATGTTTCAAGGTAAAACTTCAATTTTTTGTTTTTTTGATTCTTAGATGAGGATTTGTTCATATGGTTCCATTTCATCCAAACCATTTTCATCCTTTTATATAGTCATATTTTTCAATAATGCCACTACGGTCTTCTACATGTATAGCTATTTGGAGTGGCCATAATCTTCTTCTACTTGATATGTTGGGTCTCCTTTTGAGTGTTTTGATGAGTCTTCTTCCATTGAACCTTCTTTAGATATTATCATATTAATGTGTAATTTGTTTTTAAAAATTGGTTCAACTATGATAGATTATTATCTTGACTATATGAAAAATCAAAAGGGACAATTGTTGTTATGGATGTATCTTCATTTTTTAACTCAATTTTGTCTATATCAACATCATTTTGCTTAGTCTACTTTATATGATTTTTTTTTCTGATCCAATTGAAATTATTTGTGTGTTTCCCAAGTAATTATGGTATGGTTGTAAGCAACTAATATCCTAATCAAACAAGCATCCATACATATCCATTACATCTTCTTTTGACTAAGAGTCCATTTTGGAATTTTCACTTGCATCCCTATCTGATCTTGAATCAAGATCAAGTACTTTAATTCAAAACTGTAGATTTTACTTGATCATAATTTTATGTTGAACACCCTTCTTCTTCATCATGGAAATATAAATCTACTATGATTTCATAGGAAGTTTGGTAGTAATATTTTAGAGTGGATTCACAAGGAAATAAAGTGAGAAGACATGAAAATTCAGAATCAATCACTTTTTCCACTTCTACACAAAACTTTCAAGACATCTCAGAATATTCATCACTATGAATGTGGCACCAATTAGGAAGTAACAAATTACGAGCCAACACATTATATAAAAAAATGGTTTTGTCACTTAAAATTTTCTTGATGAAATCATATAAAGTAGAGGTTTAAGACATGTGAGACTAATCATCATCATCAACAATGTGGAAAGTAAGGATTTCATCAACCCTGTACACTCCTAGTTATATGTAAGTAAATGCAACTTTGTTGGGATGATTATAGTTTTTTCTTATATTTTTAGCCTTGATTCATTATCAATCCTAATTTTATTTTGATTCCCCCTCCAAGGCAACCAAAGATGTGAAAAATCAATTGCAAATAATACGTTTAGGCTTTTGGTTTAGTCTCTATTCAAGGGCATCTCATAGACTTATAGGATGTCCACCACTTGAATTTCGATGTGTTTTTGTATTCGCAGATTTGATGTGAGTTGTATGTGTGCATATTTTAACTCTCCAACTAATTTTACTTTAGTTTTTTCCAACTGTATAAATTTATTATGTGTTTTAATGGGTGTGAGTCCTAATTTTTAGGATGGAATAAGACATAACATTTTTCAAAGCTCTATATTCCCTTATATAGTCATGTAATTTCTTACCAAAGACTCTAAGACTAAGGAGGAAAGGCAAGGATTCTAATTTTCCCTTGTAGAAAGTTATTAGAGCATCCAACATGGAAATTTTTTCACTTTGAATTTTTTTGTATCATGATTACTACTTTTTTTCCTAATAGTTTAATCATAACTTCCCTTTTGGAATGAAAAATTTGCAACACATCAAATAATGACATATTTCATTTGGTTTTCTTCAATCCTTTAGTTAAATAATAACCCCCATCTACCAAAAATAGACTCTTAGATATTGTAGGTTGTTTATGGTTAGATTTATTAGAATGCCCTTTAGGATGTGTAGGGTTATTGATTACATTTGGGTTAAGGGGAGTTGGAGCATGGCTAGGATGAATCAAAGTATTCAACACATGCTTATTTTTGCTTCTAAGGAAATAATTTCTCTTGACTTGTTTCTAAACATTCTATACATCATAACCATCTTGAACAAGCTCATTCTCTTGTTCACATAGAAATATAAATGCATTTAAAACCATTTTTGTTCTAATGTCATAGTTATAATTTTCCCTCAAATAACTTGATTATTGAGGACCGTCTGGGAAATTCTAGTCATCTTCTCCATCTAGGGGTAGTTCAATTCTAAGTGAGAAAATGTATCATGCAATCTACAATAGTTGTTCATAAGATTCAAATCAACTAAATTTCTATAAATTTTTTTATCCCTTGATGATTGGGTCTCATATTCTACTATCAGTTAAATGGCCTTGTATTTACGAAACCTCTATTTTTGTTTTGATTATGATAATTACTCTAGTTTTGATTCTAAGTCAAATTTATTTTATATTATCAATTCATTGGTCACTTGTGAATTTTTTTTCTTAAGGGCTTTAATTTCTAATGTAATATGGGTGGCTTGATTTGAAACTGAATGAGAACTATTGGCTTATCCACCCTGAGTTGTAGTTTGAACATTCATGATTGAGATAGAATTAGTAGCATATTGTTCAAAGTCGGAAGTCCCAGTGAGTCTCACAAGAGTAGTGAAAGTACTAGACACCTATTAGGACCAACTTAGCAAGGCTGTGGTAAAATCTTGGTTTACAAGTTGGGAATAGTTCCATGATTGGAGATTCTCAATAGTGGGTTTAACAATGGTTATTATTTTTTAATGCTTGGTTGATAATAGACAAATGATTGTGTATACCTGGATAACCCAATATTGATAAAGACACATTGAATGCTATACAAGCGGGATCAATCTCTCTTTAGAGTTTAATTGTAGCAATATAAGCATTAGATAAACTATTGATATTTACAAAATTTCTCCTCAATAGTAAGTCAGACAATGGGTCTAAGTCTAGAAAATATATTTGGATTGTTAAATGTACATCAACCAAGTAAGGAGCGACCAAAGTCTTATACAATATCTAGAATCTATTATTAAACATGTTAATAGGATTAGTTGTTTCTATTTTATAGATGATGAATTATTGGTATAATAGGGAAGGATCAATGTAAATCTTGAATTGGTTGAGAAAATGATCTTCCAAAATCTTCCAACTTGTAATCTATTGTGCTAGAAGAATTAAGTACCAATTGCACACAAATTATCCCAATGAATAAGGGAAAATTCTACATGCAACATCTTTATGCTCAATATTTTCTCTAATGCAAGCATCTTTAAATGCTTGAATGTTCTCTTATGTAGTTTTTGTTTTTCCATAAATGAACTTAAGGTAGAATTTCTCAAGGTTCCTTAGGATTTCATGAAGACCATTGTGGATCACTCCAAAAGAGGATTGATATAATGGGAAGAAAGACATGGTCACTACTAGATTTGGTACAATAAGTAGGGGGCCATTTATATTTCTACAAAGAAACCAAAAAATTTAAAGATTCAACTCTTTTCTTATCCTTATCCTTGTCACTTTGTTGTTTCCTATGTTGAGAGAGTTCTAAGAGTTCTCCCTTATCATGAGTGGATCTGAGAATTTTTCTATATCTCTCAAGGGAGAAAGAAACTATGTTTTCTAGTTTTATCTAAGGGTCCTCCTTCTAGTACTAATTATGTTGATGGTCCAATTGACATAATGAAACATAGGGAAAATAAAATGTTCTACCTCTCCTAAAAGATAACAAATATTTTTTATTTTCATATTTTTAGGAGAGGTAAAATTAAAAATATTTCATTTTCCTTGTGTTGCATTATACAATTTGACCATCAACGAACCCCAAATATGCAACTCATGATTGTAGACACTTCATTTAGAAATTATACAAATTTGTGGATAGGTGAGATACTAGCATGCCATATGGGTTATATTAGCATTCCTATAAAAAATATTTACAATAGAAACTCTATGAAACCATTTTTGTATACCTTTGTCCAAAGAGATACCTTATCCAAGACATGTGAGATGGACTTCTTAACATTATTTTTGTATTCCCAAGACACATCTACCATCCTAGTAAGATTTTATACCCTTTCTTCAAATATTCCATTCACTAGAATTTCAATGTTGGCCTTTGCATCTCTCATATGGATAAGACCTATCTCCTTACATGATTGTAAATGTTCTTTCAAGTCAAAATTATTTGAGCAATGCATCAATGTCTAATTTTTTTATTAAAAGTATCCCTAATAGGTTTTGAGTGTTTCTCATCTACTTACATCTTCAATATGCCATTCATGATCCTTTATTATTTGAACCCACTAAGAACCTTTGTATCACCATCCTATAACTTGTTAAAATCAACCTACAATTTCTTAGTGGTTGATGGGTTGTGGAATTGGCTAGTTTCCTATTGTTGTTCCATAATTTTTATCATTACTTTTTGCTAAGCTTTAAGAAATTACCAAGACCTTTCATACCTTTCATATAACTTTGAGTAGTTTTAAGCATTTGAAATGGAAACATGTTATGTTAATATGTGTATGTATGATTTATGAATGTCCACGAAGTTTAGTAGGATTTTATATTTAAATTATGGTTGTTGATAATGAGAATAACTTATGAAATAAGACTAACATTTACAACGAGACATCTGTCAACCCACAACATTGGGATTTCCAACACATAGCATAAGGACTATAGTTTGTTGCAAAGGAGTCAACCGACTGCAACACAACCACTATCAAAGGAATATGGAGGTGATCATTTATTGATCAATTCATGAATCACCAAGAATTACTTGTATCTTTCAATAAGACAACCATGAGAAGAAGTTTATTCACAGTCGGATTGTGAATGATGACAAAGTTTTTCTATTGAGCATGTTTTATGTTATAAATTATTAAGTTTGTTGGGCATATAATCCTTGTTCGATTTCCATAATTTTTTTTTATTAGTTATTACTTTCTATAAAATAATGGGACTCCTTCACAAACCCTATATAGTGGGATACCTTGTCAAGGAGGAGATCTAGTAGTAGTATAATGGGAGAAGATCATATGTGTGTTATTGAGATTTGGATTTTGTAATAATTTTGTGTTTGGAATGCAATGAAGGAGAATTGATTTGATAATATGTTTTGTTGAGTAAGTGAGTGATTGAAAAGATCTTGTGGAATTAGCAACTCAAGCTAGGGCCACTTGAGGTACTACTGAACCACTTCAATTTAAGTTATTAGATTAGATTATGCATTGTAAGTTTTATTGATAGTTTTTACTTTATGTGATTATGAATAAATGTGTTACAATTCTTGAATTAGAATTTTATAGATTGATGTTTTGTTTCATACGATGGAGGTTAACTAAATTAGGACATACTGTAGTGTAACAATTAATGGTTACAATGTTAATCATTATGTACCCGTAGCATAAGGTAGTAGTTTATATTCCTTCACTTTGTTTTGAGAAGTAGTAGTTTATTCTAATTTAAATCTTTAACTATATTTGTATGTGTTTATTCACCTATACTCAATCGATGTAGGATGTCCAAAATCCATGAATGCATATACATTTCAAGCACTATCTAATTTTTTACGACACCCTGGTTGATGAATTAATTAAGCCCTCTTATGAATGATGACTACTTAGTCTAGGGATCCTCAGGTCCTTTGAGCTATGTGCATAACCATTAGCACCAAGTTAATTAGGCATTAGGTGAAGCTCCACAATGGTAGCCTCCCTAAACATGTCCTCCTATCTTCCCACTCTTCTTACAATTAGATCTACTTCCAATTCTTGTGGATTTTGATAAGCCCATGGTTTTTGGTACCCAAAGGAAATGACACATATTTCCAAACATTCAAACTTGGGATATAATTTAGAGAAAAAATAAAAAATATTAGCCTAATAAACACTCTAAAATATATCTTCATTCCTTGTATCGCTCATTATTATATTAAGGGCAATAGATAAATCCATATCACATCAAAGTAGCAAGAGATAACCATTTTATCTTAAATTTATTTTTCCTGTTTGGGAAAGATTTATAACCTCCACATTTCTTTAACAAATATTTTGTCCTTAAATTGTTCATCAAAAGTAAAATAAATATTTCCTCTAATTTCTAATTTACCATTTTAATTTTGAGATTCATTTATAATACTAACAATTTGAATTCCTTAATTTTTATAAATTCTTCATCTAAGAGGAATGCTCGCAAGCCCTCTTTGGTACATCCTCCATGATAGGGCATCTCTCTTATATAGCCATAATTTGTAAAGAGTAATTATCATAATCTTCATGTCTTAGAAGGGATGCAAGGTTTATTAATTCATTTCAGATATGATCTCTAATTTCCTTAGTCCCAAAGTATTCAATTAGTGCCTACATAGGGGATTTTCCTTTATCTATTTTTCTTACAAAAATAGAAATCATAACCACTAAATCTTGATCATGGGTATCCCCTATCATAGTTATCTCTTCAAACTCTTGACCTTGTTTTTCATCACTTTTAGGTATGAGACCTTTAGGATTCAAGGATACTAACCTTGGTGGAATAATTCCAAGTGTGTAAACATATTTTATCAATATTTCTAAACTCACACTAGTTTCTTGACATAGCCCCTTTATATTCAAGGTCATTCAATTTTCTCATCAATTCATGCATTGAAAATTTTCCCATGTTCTCCCTTCTAGTTTCTCTTTCATCCCTTGTGAGGTAGTTTCTTATTATGTTTTCTCTTTCCAAATACTTGTGTTCAAAACATAATCTACCAACACTTCTCATATTATCAATGATGTCTTTACAATCATAAATCCATCTATCATTGGTCTTCATCCCATAGCACCCAATCATCCTAGCAAAAAGGTCATAAAAGTCCTTCCTTGGGATGGTAATATCTCATAATTTGATCTACAAAGGCAAAAATCCAACCCTCTTATATTTCTTAAAGTGGAACTGATCATACTCATAGATCTACTACAAAATCTCTAAAATATAAACTTTGTTACACACAAAAATAGTTAATTTATGAGGAAAAACAAGGGAGACATAAAGCCTAATCAATATGAATTCGTCATGGTATAATTAATTACCCTAGTTGTGGTCAAATTTTGTTTTAGGGGTGAAGGATAGTTGCTTGGTAAATTTCATCACCTGATCAAATAATCTCTTCATGTAAAAATCCAACTTGTTTAAAATAGAAGTGACAAATAATTCCTCAAAAATGTTGTAGTTTATAGAAGAAGAATGCATGTCCAAATACATAGTTCTCATTTTGATTGGAAAGATATGTCCACTTGAGACTAAATCTAAAATTAAATTTTCTCCTAATTATTTACCTTATTCAATAGAAATAGAAAAAATGTAATAGAATGTGGGAAAAAAGTGTCATCTAAATGTGTATGAAGGTTGTAGTTCTCCTCCATGACTCACCTTGTCTGTATGCTAGTTTGGTTGGTCAGTACTATCTGGTATTTGGCTTATTTCATTTAAATTGGAGTGATTTGTGCTTTAATTGATTATTATATTAAAATAAAGTTATTAAGTTAAAAGTATTTTGATAATTAAAATAAATGCTTTAATATGCTGTGATTTCGATAAATAAAAATATTATTAAGGATTTATTTGATTTAAATAAATTAAAATTTATGGTTTAAAAAGAAATATTTAAATAAATATATTAAACTATGATATTGTGCAAACAAATTATATGCAATATTAAATGAATAAACTAAATGTTTTAATTGTGTGATCTTTTGTGTGCAAATATTAAGTGTGGGAAATAATAAAAGAAAAACAATTAAAATAATTAATTTCTGGAGTGCATGGAGTAATGGGAAATAAAGAAGAGTAAATAAATTAGTTAGAGTGAATTGAGAGAGGGGATTTTGGTTATTTTTTGAGAAACTAATCTTGTTTTTCTGGGGGGATGGTTGTTCTTGTTCTGGGAAGCTCTTCTTCTGGTTTTTGGGGGTTTCGGGATTTGGAATTGGGTTTTGCAGAGATTGTTGGGCTTTGGAAGTGTGTGAGAGCTACAAATTGGGAATAAGAAGTTCGACATCATTCTTTAGCTCCATCAATTGGTTTCAACCAGGTTCTATTCCTTTGAAATTCTTTCTCTGTTTCTAAAACAAGAGCTTGAATACTTTTATTATCTTGAAATAAAACAGTTCTTAGTTTATTTAGTCTCTAAATTTAAACAATTGTAAATGGTACCTTCTGTAAATTTACCAAATAAATCGTTTATGCTTGCTTTGCAATTTTATTTGACACCAAACCTCTATCTCCTATGCCATTCGTTCTTTATTGGCTATCTTAAATTGTAATGTTTTATCGCCCTACCGTAGTATTTTCTGAATTTTCATGTTGATTGGAATGAGATTATCCACGTTAGTCAGCGTCTATAGACATACATGCTAGGTACACCATTCTTTTCTGAAGCTCTGTTTTTCCATACTTCTAGCATGCACCATACTTTGTGCTTGGGGACTCTGATCTTTAATATTCTATGGCTACAGTGATTTAAGCCTGGCTTAGTGAATTTAATTCATACGCCTCTTTCCCTGAGGTTCGATAAATATTATTATGTAAAGGAATTCGGTTCCAAGAAAATATTGACCAAATTGCATTCAATATTCTTTCATCCTCTGCTCCCGTGCCTTGAGGGCCGCTGCCCATTTCACTATTTCAATGTTGAAGGATATTGCTATAAAGTATTGTGTGAAAGAATGTATAGTAGGTACCTTTGATTTCCTAGCATTTTATTTTTAAAGGGATTCGGTGCCTGCAATAAGGGAATCCATTTGATGTACTTTGCTTGGCATATAAGTTGTCTGATGCAAAGCCTATCCTCTACGTCGTACCCTTGAGCTTGCAACCGCTAATATTTTCCATTGAAATTTTTTGTTGATAGTTGATGCCTGTTTTAGGCTTGCAGCTGTTTTGTCTTGTGGATGGTGCATGTTCTGTTTGTATGATTAGATCGATCCATTTAGCATCTCTAATTTTTCCCATGATCATGGTCGCTAGTTTGATGTTACATAGAGTCGACCTTCATTCTTGTGTGTGTTCCCAAATGAAAATATTATGAGGTAAATGATGATTTCTTCTCTTGTCTACTGGAAACTTGGCATCATTTCTCCATTCTGATCTCATTCTAGAGTCCATATCTATACTCTGTTTCTTTGAACAGAACTTTGCCTTGAAAAATATAAAACATATGCAATGGACATTTAAATATGTAGATATAAATATATATATGTGTATATAAACTTATATGTGTTTATGTATAAAATCCGGTATATGGGCATTTGTGTTTATATAATTGATGAGTTCTATAAATGGACCTTGCTGCCTTAGTCAATAAACGATCTTATTAGAGAAGTAATTGTAATAGAATAAAATTTGGATAGGGAAGAATTAGAACATTGTGTAAATGGAAGATTAGTTTATTTGAAATTAAAGATTAGTAATTTGGGTAAGATGAATATTCAGCATTATGGTATGAATGCCTTATAAACCCTCTCTAGATTCTACTTTTCTTATATTGCTTGAATTGTTTATGTGAAGCGAGGTGAATGTTTGAAAATTTGGAGAATGAATTGTGGGGCTTTTGTTCACATGTTTAAGTCATTTTGTGTTGTGTATATTAGGAGTATTCCAGAGGCTAAGTGGAATTGTCTTCTTGATGGATTTTTTTGTTATTCCTTTAAGATGATTGTTTTGTATTAAGGAGTATATGATGGTCATTAGCCTTGCATGGTATATTCACCAATGTGGTTGGTACTTGTGTGTAGGAAGTGTCTTGCCTCACCTTGGTGTATATGTTAATGTGATCTCGTGATTGTGCAAGTTGGCTTTACTCTTTTGATTTCTTTGGGTTTCCTAGTTGTTAGTAGGGGGAGTGGCTCTCAATGGGGGTCCAACACACAAAGTGGCAGGTCCAGGGTAGCTCATTGAGATTTTCTTAATCAGTGATAACCTAAAATAAATTAGGGGGTTGGGTAGTTCACATTAATCAAGATAACACCTCACTCATGACTTGAGTGCTTGTTGAGGCTTGAGATGAGTGGGAAGGCTAGAATGGCAAGATCATTTTCCTGGTCCGACTGGAAAGTATGTTGATCCCGCATGAGTTTTGTATGGGGGTCTGACAACTGGTAGAGGTGACTAGGGTAACCCAAGATGGGGATCCAGTAGCCTAGGAAGGTTACACCTAGGTAACCCATAGAAAACTATGTGATGACACTCCTACGACAACCTAGTATTCCCTTGCCTTTTGTTTCCCTCGATGTTGTGTGCCTCTGGAAGTGGTGTTACTGTCATGTGTTGTTGCATCGTACTTGTACATTAGAGTCATGTTAGCCTTGTGTCGTCTTCCGTCTCTTGGCTGGTTGTGGTGGGACCTTAATGCTATCTCTTGGCACGGGGGCTGGACCTTAGGGTTCCACATGGCTAGGCGGAATGTGCTTTGCACTCCATTGGGTTCCCTCACTTTGTTCGCGTTCATGGTCATTACTCCTGGATTTGAAGACTTTTGCACTTGTACCAGTTCTTGTGTATTATATTTCATGTATCATACTTTTGTTGTACTCTCCTCACATGTATACGAGGAGACATTGACGCTCCAATGTAATGATGTAATGATGTAAACGATTGTTGAACTTTATTATGTAATGGCCAATGTAAAAGATGCTATTATATATTTAGTTAATTAGATTGATTCTAAATGATATTTATTGATCATGTAATGGTTATTTCATATTGGTTGATCTTGCAAATGTGATGATTAAATGTAATTTCATATTGTAGCTGGAGTTTAATTAAATGTAATGACTCTCAGTTCTTGCTTGTTTAGTTGATGGGAATCTAGTAGCGTAATCACAGACCCTAGAGGAATTAGGTTAGAATTTACGATAGCATTTCATTTGCAATCATGTGTACATTGCAATTTAAAAAAAAAAATTCCACTTTTTGATGTTATAGTGTGTTGTCCTCTAGGGTTTTGTGGCGGGGCGTTACAAAGGCTATCTCCTTTTAAAATACACCATTAAATTATTCAAGCTCTCTATCACCTATCATCCTTAATCAAGTAAACTATTGATATGGTATTTTTGAATGTTTATGATAAGAATATTCATGCCTATCTATATTTGTTGTTTGTAATGTATTCTCATGACCCGACATAGTGCCTAATATGTCAAACTAAAATGCACTTCAAATTTATTAACATCAAATGGTATTAATTCATCTCTTCAGATAGGCTTAACTAAGATTTATATTCTATTGGCTTTAATCCTATAAAATGAGAGCAATTTTACCTTGTAGATATGTCGATCTATATAATATTTGATAGACAACCCATTTAGGTCAATTTTTTGGCCACTATTTGGATCTAATCAAATATAACTTTTATTAATTATATAATAACTATGAACAAGATTACTCCATCTAAATCCCTAATCTCTCTAGACTTTAGGTCAAATTATTTAGAAAATCTTCATAAAAGAAGTAATTCATCACTAACAATTTTACCAAGTCAAACCTTCAAGGGTTATTCATTGTATTTTATTTGAATAATTTATCAAAGTAATCAAATAGGTTCAACCCAATGGTAGTAGTTTTGACTTCTTTCACAATTTGGCTACATCCTAAAGGTGACTAGTTAAGACCCCTTGTTCTAATGATTTTTTAAATCTCTTGGTTGCCCTGAGGAATTGGTCCATTAAGTCTTCAGATAGTGATCTCTTTGAGGACTAAGACATTGTGAATTTGAGCTAGGGTTTCCTTGCATTCATTTCAATTTTTAAAAACATTTAAAGAAAAGAAAAAATATTCTTGGAGAAGCACATAACACTTTGCAACTTTTAAAAAATATTTTTTTAGACCAATGGTAAATATTTTAGAACCTTCAAAGGAGTGACTAGATAAACTAATCCAAATATATGTATCAAACCCCTTTGAAATATGTTAAATTTTTAAATCCAAAATATCACATTGATAAAGTCAACTCCCCAATTATCACAGTTACTTATATGATAGGAGAATTTTTTTATAATTATTAGCTTTATCATTTATTTTTCACAAAAGGATTTATTTCACAATGTCAAGCTAGGGCATTCTAATCACCTTTTTATCTTGTAGTAGATGGATTCACATGCTAGAAAATGGTACATCAATGGCTTCCCATTTGTATATGATTAAATCACTTAAGAATTCCTTTAAACTAGGTTGTTGGTTTGTTTTAGAGACAAAATTAAGAGTAATATCATACTTCAAAGAGTGTTTACATAGATTTTGTAAGGAAGCTAAGGTAGCGAAACAACTTCCTACACTAATCTTGAGAGGAGAATAATGGAAAAATTTAATAGATCTTTAACAGTTACAAAAACTTAAATAGAAATAAACATAAATATCATGCATACCATGACATAATGATTTACGTGGGGAAAACCATTTTGGGAGAAAAACCCCACACTCCAAAATCCGCCCAATATATTATTCAGTAAATCACAAAGATTAAAATATACTTGCAGAGAAATCTTCTCATAGGAGTATCACCACTCAGAGATCAAGAGACAACACAAATGCTATCAGACTCTTGGAATACATCACCGTCTCTCTACCACAGTCATGATACAACACCGCCATAAAATAGGATTACATTCTAGGGAAAGAAATGCCAACAAAATATCCACCATCAGATCTAAAACCTAATAATTAATGGTCTAGATTTACAATGTATCATTTATCTAATGTATGTTAGCCATTTTAGCAGTTTCCTAAAAAAGTTTACAAAAAATTGTTTACACACATCCCACTCCTCCCCCATGATTCCATTGTATATTACACCTATTGATGTAACTAGGAAATACATATATATTCATATATATATATATATCCTATCAATAATAACCTTTATATAATTGCAAGGTTGAGACACAATTTCCCAATAAATCTCCCACTTGTCAAACACCTTGCAAGAGCAACAAGAGGGAGTAAGCATTGCCTCTTAATTGCTAGGGGATGAAAGGCCCATAATATTTGAACACCATTTGAACTTCTTTGTGCTCACAGGATTAATTAAAGAATCAAAGATATTCATCAAAGTCTCTACCTTAACCAGCTTCACCCTACCATCTTCGACCATATCTCGAGCAAAATGATATTGTACATCAATGTGCTTGGTCCTGGCATGAAATTTTGGGTTCTTGGCTAGACATATCACACTTTGACTATCGCAATAAATTGTCATAGCACCTTTTTTAATTCCAATATTTGAACACAGTATCTTAAGCCAAATGGATTCTTTACAAGCATGAGTAGCTTCCATATACTCTGCTTTAGTAGTGGACAAAGTAACCACATCTTGTTGCTTACTCATCCAACTGATTGCACCACAAAATAATGTAAACACATAAGCACTAGTGGATCATCAACTATCAATATCACCTGCCCAGTTTGAATCCACATAACCATGAATATCAAGGGAAATCTCGTCTTTAGTCACATTACTATGATAACATAAGGAGTAATTTGAGGTATCACACAAAAATTTGAAGACCGTTTTAACTACATCCCAATGAACTCTACCAGGATTAGACATATATCTGGAAAGAACTCCCACTGCTTGGGTAATGTCTAGTCTAGTACAAACCATAGCATACATCAAACTTCCAACTGCATTTTGGTAAGACAGTGTACTTATGTCTTCCATCTCTGATGGAGATGTTGGACAATCTGAAATAGATAACTTTGTTCCAACAAAAAGGGGAACACACAATGGTCTACAATCTTGCATGTTAAATCTCTGTATAATTGATTTGACATACTTACTTTGGCCAAGCCATAGCTTTCTGTTCACTCTATCTCTTTTAATTTCCATCCCAAGAATGTGTCTAGCTGCACCAAGATCTTTCATTTCAAATTTAGCAGCAAGTTGAGATTTCAATTATGAAATCATACCTTCCCTTTGCCAATAAATAACATATCATCAACATATAATGTAATAAACAGGAAATAATCACCATCAGTTTTATAATAAACATAATGATCTGATTTAGAATGCTCAAATCCCATACTCAACACATATGTATCAAATTTTTGGTACCACATCCTAGGACTCTATTTTAAGCCATACACAGATTTCCTCAATTTGCAAACCAACCTACTTTTACCTTTCACCACATAGTGCTCTGGCTGTGTCATATAAATATCCTCCTCCAAGTCACCATGAAGGAAAGTATTTTTCACATTCATTTGCTCAACCTATAAATCATAAGCAACAACAATAGAAGCAAAAATATAATGGATGTCATTTTTGCAATAGGAGAGAATATCTCACCATAATCAACACCCTCAACTTGAGAGTAACCTTTTGCAACCAACCTTGCCTTGTACTTCTCAATACCTCCATCTGAATCAATCTTTTTCTTGAGCACCCATTTGCAACCAATAGGTTTCCATCCTTTAGTCAATGGTACAAGATCCCACGTATCATTATTTTTCAAAGATGTCATTTCTTCATCCATAGCAATCTTCTAGGATTCTACATCATTCATACCTAATGCCTCTTCTACAGATTTGGGTTCATCCATGTTAGTATTCAAAGAAAAAAATACATCTCCAATCATCAGGTGTATACCTTTCAGGTGGTTGTCTATTCCTTGTAGACCTACGAACAAGTTGAGTTTGAGGTTCTTCCTCCTCTTCTAAATATTCAGAGCTAGATGAGCTCTCCTCAAGTTCTTGTCTATCCTTGGCCTCCATTCAAATTTCTCAGGTGTAGAAGGAAATTGAATCACATCTTCCTATTTACTTTGTTCTGGATGAAATGTTAGAGAAGAAGGCTTAGTTTGTCTAAAAATAACACTTCTACTATATATTACCTTTTGTGCAACAAGTTCCCAAAGCTTGTATCCTTCCACACCATAACTGTATCCGATGAAGATACATTTCATAGCCTTGTTCTCTAATTTTTTTCGCTTCTCCTTTGGCACATGTGCATATGCCTCGCAACCAAAAAATATAAGATGCCTTAATGAAGGCTTGCGACCCAACCATGCCTCTATAGGCATCTTATCAACAAGATTTGATGTAGGAGACCTGTTAATCAGGTAACAGGTAGTGGTAACAACTTCAACCCAAAATTTTTGTTCTAGGATAGCTCCACTTAACATACTCCTAGCCTTCTCCATCAGTGTCCTATTCATTCTTTCTGCAACTCCATTCTATTGTGGAGAATACGAAGTTGTTTTCTGTCTATGAATACCGCAATCTTTACAGAATCTATCAAAATCATTAGAGAAAAATTCACGACCATTATCAGTCCTTAAACATTTTACTTTCTTTCCAGTATGCAACTCAACCATTACTTTAAATTCTTTAAATTGACTAAAAACTTTAGATTTACTCTTTATAAAATATACCCATGTCCTTCTACTATAATCATCAATAAATGAAACATAATTGTGGATTTACCAATCAAAGGAACATCTACATGACAAACACATTAGAATGAATAAGTTCCAATACACCACAAGATTTATGAGAACTTGAGTAAATATAAACACGGTTTTGTTTTCCATAAATGCAATGCTCACATAAATCAAATTCAAGATTATAATTAGACAAACCTTCAACAAGGTTTTTATTTTTCATGGTCCTTAGGCCCTTTTCTTGAATGTGGCCAAGTCTTTGGTGCCTAGTTTTCTCTGCAGGTAACTTTGATTCAAAGGAAAGAGCACCCTTGGGTACCCAAAAGCCATGACCATCTACTAAAGGTGAAACCCTCACTTCTTCCATAAACTTGCTTTTCACAAAAGTACTATTGCACTTAACAGTGCATGCATCAAGCTTATACAATGTGCCATATCTGAAACCTCTAGCAATCACCATAGCACCTCTAACCATCTTGCATCCTGCATCAGAAAATACTACTTGCACATCCGCATCTATTTGTTTGCTCAAAAATAACAAATTTCATGCTAATCCAAGGATATGCAACATGCCATTAATCCTTTTTATTCTACCATCAAGAAATCTAATTTTAACTTTACCATGGCCAACAATGTCTAAATGAGAATCATCACCCAAGTACACCTTACCTCCATCAAATTCTTCATATTCAGAAAACCAATCTCTATTAAAGGTCATATGAAAAGATGCACCTAATTCAATTAACCATGCATCATTACCTGCTTGAGTTTCCAAAGCTACAATGAATGCATCACCATCTTCCTTCTCGAACTCAGAATCAAAATAAAATTTATTCTTTTTCTTCTTCTTTTCTTCTTTGCATTCCTTACGAACATGTCCAGGCTTACCACAGTTCCAACAAATAACTTTGGACTTTCCAGGAGATTTAGATCTCCCCCTAGACTTGGATTTGTCACACTTCTCATTCTTCTTGCATTTTTCCTTAAGTCTTCCACAAAAAATTAGGGCCTCCTTGGTAGTTATGGATGCTTTCCTCTTCATCTCTTCAGAAAGCAAAGAACCCACCAAATCTTCAGTCTTCAAAATAATAGTACTCCCAATAGCCATAACAAGAGAATTCCATGAATCAGGCAAAGAACAAAGAAAGATATGATATTTCTCCTCCTCATCCATTTTGACACCAATGGATGTGAATTGAGCCACCAACATATTGAATGCTTCCAGGTGGTCTATGATTCATCCAACCTCTTCCATTCTCAAGGAATATAACTTCTTCCTCAAGAAAATATTGTTCGCAAAATATTTGGCCTGATACATCTCACCAAGCTTGTTCCATAGTTTCTATGCAAAGGTCTCCTCATGGAAATTAATTAAAACAAAGTCTACCAAGCACAATCTGATTAGACCCTTGGATTTATGGTCCATAACATCATATTGGGCAACCTGAGTAGGATCTATAGGCCTTGAAACATTCTCATCAACAACATCCCACAAATCTTAATATATCAACAGATCCTCCATCTCCATCTTCCACATTTTAAAATTATTTCTAGAAAATTTCTCCACCTCTATTCTCCCTGATGAACTTGCCATCTAATAATTCCTACAACAAGATCACAAAGTTTCTTCTGCACAAGCTCCCACTCAAATCTAGATTAGTTCAAAAAACCCAACAACCCACAACTGAAACCAAAGGTGATTAGGCTCTGATACCACTTGTAAGGAAGCTAAGGTAGCACAATAACTTCCTACACTAATCTTGAGAGGAGAATAATACAAAAAATTTACAGATCTTTAATAGTTACAAAAACTTAAACATAAATAAACATAAATATCATGCATACCATGACACAACGATTTACGTGGGGAAAACCCTTTTGGGAGAAAAACCCCACACTCCAAAATCCACCCAATAAATTATTCAGTAAATCATAAAGATTACAATATACTTGTAGAGAAAGATTCTCACAGGAGTATCTGTTGGAAAAACAAGGACATACAACTGAGAGGGGGGGAATTAGTTGTCTTAGATTATTTAAAATTTTCAAACTTAATCTCATATTTGATGAATGAACAATAAACCATAAAAAATCAACACATCAGAAACACGAAGAACACCAAGATTTTTACGTGGAAACCCTGTTAGGGGAAAAACTACGGTGGATGTTAGTCCACAATATTATACCCTGTTCAAAGTATAATGAAAAATAATGGGAATGCACATGCATTCAGACACACTGCCTAAAGCTCAGTGCTCAATTACAAGAGGGCTCACTACCCAAGAAATATTTGGATTAAAACCATCAGGATTGTGAATTGAGAAAATAACTTCTTCAAAATCTTGATTACAATTCCAGTTAAGCACAAAAAACCTTCTTCACACTTCGCTCAAACTTCTTCTCTCTCTGCTCTACAATCGAATGATTAGAACACTATTCGCACATCAGTACTTTCTATGGCATACATTTTCTCTTATGCACACACTAACTTCACTCAAACAATCAGTCTTATATATCTGCAACATGAAATTACATCAACAACTTAGTCGACCAGAAATATAAAACATATTTTCAATGTCGGCTCAAATTTACAAATAAATTTTCAATGTGGATCAAACACCATCGGCCAATACCATGATACGATCCAAAAAAATACCCTCGAGCATGCCAAACATTCAATTTTAAATCTTCAAGGATCCACAACACGCTACAACCACCATGTCGGCCAAGAACACAAAAAATGAACATACCGAGAAAAAATATTCAACCACGAGCACATCGATCAACGCAGATGCACAACAAGAATAGGGAATAATCTAGAAGCATCCACGAGTAACAAGAACTAACAGAGAAATATCCGCAGCAACAAAAATTATCAGAAACACATAAACTTCAATCAGGAACACTGACAGAGACCACAAAAATACTGTCATAACACAACTGTTCATAGCATGATTAGATCTTCACGTAGACCTCTGAAACTTCCAGTAGATGAAATAGATACAATCAACATAAAACCCTTTAATCCATAACAATTGATCTTCAACGTATAGAATAAGACACCTTCATGACCTTCACTGAACCACTGTGAACCTGTAATACTTTCTTTTACAATTTTCTCAATATCCTCGACATATACAACCTTCAATACATCAAATGATAATAGTGTTGACATCAATGACAACAACATATTAGCAAAACAATCACAACATCCAACAATCTCCCCCTTTGGCATTGATGGCAACACATGATGTGAAAAACACCATCAACCCAACGCTCAATCAACACTTACTCCCCCTTAGATTTTGACTCTTCTTCCTTAACCTCTTCTACATGATCTTCTCCCCACATTACTCTTCACTCTAGGTAAGAATTTTTTTTTCACATTACTCTTCTCCCCCTTTGACATCAATGGAAAAGATAAGCATTATCTTTCCACATACAAGCTCTGAACCACATATCTGCACATCTGACTACTCCCCCTGAGTAGCAGCCACATAAACATCAATCCGGATTAGGAAATATCTATGAAGCACACAGATTGATGCAAGCAAATGCATCTTTAGTTTATATTAGGAGGGGTAATTACCCCTATCATCCCTCTGAGATACTCAAAAGTATCCTTCGACAACGGCTTGGTGAAAATGTCTGCAATCTGCTCTTTGGTAGGTACATACTCCAGTCTAACTTCTTTCTCACTTACTTTTTCCCTCAAGAAGTGAAACTTGATTGATATATGCTTGGTCTTAGAGTGTAGTACCAGACTCTTTGATATGTTTATTACACTTGAGTTGTCATAGTATATGGCAATAGGTTCATCATATACTAATTTGATATCTTTCAACATCTGTTTCATCCACATCACTTGAGTACAAATATTTGCAGCAACAATATACTCTGCCTCAGTAGTAGATAGAGAAATGGAATTCTGCCTTTTTCTCAACCAAGACACCGGTTTCTTCCCTAGGAAGAAGGCACCACCACTAGTACTCTTCATGTCATCTACATCTCCTGCCCAATCCACATCCATATATGCATTCAAAGTAAGATTATCATCCTTAGGATACCAAAGTCCAAAATCAACTGTTCCTTTTAGATATCTGAAGATTCTCTTTACAACAGTCACATGAGACTCTTTTGGATCAGCTTGAAATCTAGCAACTATACATACGACATTCATAATGTCTGGTCTAGTCTGAGTTAAGTAGAGAAATCCACCAATCATTGACCTATATATTGTTTGATTTTCCTTAGGAGAATCATCATTATGTGTTAATTTGCATCCGATTACCATGGGGGTACCAATAGGTTTTGAGTCTTCCATACCAAACTTCTTCAGTAGCTCTCTCACATATTTTGACTGAGATATGAAGATCCCCTTGTCTAACTAAGTAACTTGCAATCCCAAAAATAACTTCATCTCTCCAATCATACTCATCTCAAATTCATTCTTCATTTCATTAGCAAACTTTATACATAGATTATCATCTCCAAAAATAATGTCATCAACAAAGGCCTCAATAATTAACTCTTTGTCATGATCCAATTTGAAATACAAGTTGTTCTTAGCAGTACCTTTATTGAATCCAAGCTTTAATAAGTATTTGTCCAGTCTAGCATACCAGGCTCTGGGGGCTTGCTTGAGTCCATATAGAGCTTTCTTTAATTGACAAACCATGTTTTCCTTATTAGTCGGTTGAAATCCATTCAACTATTCAATATATACTTCTTCTTCTAGCTCACCATTCAGAAAAGCTGACTTCACATCCATTTCATAGACTTTATAGTTCTTATATGCAGCATAAGCAAGAAATAACCTTACAACTTCAATTCTGGCAATAGGGGCAAAGGTTTCTTCAAAATCAATACCTTCCATTTGTGAATACCCTTTACATACCAGTCTTGCTTTATTTTGGACCACTTCACCTTGTTCATTCAGCTTATTCCGAAAGAACCATTTAGTACCTATCACATTTTTATCTTTAGGTCTAGGAACAAGTACCCATGTATTATTCTTTTTAATCTGCATTAATTCTTCCTTCATAGCTTCCATCCAATGTTCATCATTACAAGCTTCATTGACATCTTTAGGTTCAATCTTGGATATCAGGCAATACTCTTCTGCAATCTTTCTTCTAGTTTGCACACCTTTATTCTTGTCTCCTATAATTTGATTTTTAGAATGATTTAGCTTTACATACCTCAGAGTTGTAGGATTCTCTCAAACCTCTGATTCTTCTATTCCTTCTTCTGCACTTGCACTTGTCTCTGCTTCCTGACTACCTTTATTTACTGAAAAAATGGAACATATGGCACAATTTGAAGTTGATTATTTGTCTGTGCATTCTTCCCTTTTTTTGTGCTATCTTCCTGGTCATCTGAATCATATCCACAATATCAGATGATTTAGCAGAGTCCTCATCAACTCTGACATTTGCACTCTCAACCATTTTTCTTAATCTTCAGTTATAGCACTGGTAGGACTTGCTTTTAGTAGAGTAGCCTATAAAGATTCCTTCATCACTTCTTGCATCAAACTTGCCTATATCGTCATCTCTCTTGATATAACACTTGCTTCCAAAGATCATGAAATATTTAACAATAGGCTTATAACCAAACCATAGTTCAAAAGGAGTCTTACCAAAATTACCATTTACATTTACCTGGTTTAATGTGTACACAACAGTTCTTACAACTTCACTCCAATAGATGTGTGACACATTTCCTTCAATCATCATTGTTCTAGCAACATCCAAAATTGTTTTGTTCTTCCTCTCTGTAACTCCATTTTGTTGAGGGGTTCGGGGAGCAAATAACTGTCTTCTGATTCCAGGCTCTTCATAGAAAGAATTAAACTCCCTGGAGGTGAACTCACCACATCTGTTTGACCTTAACCATTTTATTTTCAGACCTTTCTCATTCTCTTCCATGGCTTTTAAACTTTTGAACTTTTCTAATGCTTCACATTTTTCTCTTAAGAAAGCAACCCATATCATTCTAGAGTAATCATCAGTAAGCAACATAAAGTACCTTTCCTCCATGGAGACTTCTGACTCTGGAGGGACTGCATAGATCAATATGCACCAACTCCAGTAATCCATTTGAATGATGTTGTTTGCTTCAAAAAGAAACTCTAGTATTTTTTCCCGTCTGACACTCCTTGCAATTTGTGCTAGCAAGCTTCACCAACGTAGGTAGATCTCTTTCTGCTTGACTAGAACTTATTTTGACAATGTTATCAAAATTCACATGACACAACCTTCTATGCCATAACCAACTTTCATCTATTTGAGCAATTAAACATCTTTCTGTAGCAGCATTCAGGTGAAAAATATTACCTTTTGTCTGTTTACCTAAAGAAATTACATTTCTAGAGCCTCCAAATATCTTGCATCTTCCATATTTGAACTGAAGATCATAACCCTTGTCCACCATCTGTCGAACACTTAACAGGTTGTGTTTCAAGCTTTCAACATAAAGAACATCATCAGTGTTATGCTTACCACCAGGATAAATAGATCCTTTGCCATGAATCACACAAGCATTGCTATCTCCAAATCTTACAACCCCACCATCATACTTCTCTAGACTTACAAATTTGCTTTTGTCATCAGTCATATGATGTGAGCATTCGCTATCAATGACCCACTCATCCTTTTCTTCAATTTGGGCTACAAGAGCTTTCTTAACTTTAGCATATTCAATAGCCACTGGACTATTTTCCTTGATAGCAATGAAAACCCAGCCATCTTCATTTCCATTATCTTTATCAGACTCATCATCAGTCACTCCTTCAGAAAAGTAGCATTTCTTTTGGAATCTAGATTTGTAAGGCTTAGATCTAGGGACTCTTTCAGGACACCTTGATGCAAAATGACCTATCTTACTGCAAGAAAAAAATTTGATAGGAAAATTTCCTTTATACTTACCTTGTCCTCTACCTTATTTCTTACAATCAGTGCTTCCAAATCTTCTACTTCTCTTTCTTCATCTTCAAGCTATTTCATTTCTTCCTCATACTTGAATGTCTTTTTGGAACTCTCTCCCGGATCATATCTTTGTTTGTTTCTTCTGGATATAGTAGCCTTAAATGCAGTTTCAGTATTGGGAACAAATTCACCAAATTCTCTCAACTCAAAGGAAACAAGTTTACCAATTAGTGTATCCCTTGTCACATTCATCAATGATTTGGTTTCTTCAATAGCATGAGCCTTTGCTTTGTAGGAGGGAGGCAATGATCTGAGCACCTTAGCTAGAATTTATTCCTCATCCAGGATACCACCAACACATCTAATACCCATCACTAGTTCATTTACTCTCTGCATAAAAGAAGAAATATTTTTATCTTCACCCATCTTCAGATTTTCATACTTTCCTTTCAAACTTTGTAGCTTATCCATCTTCACATGTACATCTCATTCATACAAAGTTTCTAGCTTCGTCCACATCTCATGAGTTGTCTTTAGACCTAACACATTTGTCATTTCTGAATCTGTAAGAGCACTCAACAAAGATTCCATAGCCCGAACATTATTCTCAGCCTCTTTAATCTCATCAGCAGTGGAATGAACATTCTGAGGAATAACATATTGATTCTTTGTAATTTTCCAAAAGGGTTCACCAATACACTTCAAATGACACTCCATCCTAGCTTTCCATAATGAGTAGTTTGTTCCATCAAATCTAGGACTATCCTTCTTGTATGATGCCATCTCAGGTCACCTCAAGCTTTTAAAATTCTTCAGAGGAACCAACTCTGATACCAATTATTGGAAAAAAAAGGACAAACAATTGAGAGGGGGGGAATCAGTTGTATCAAATCATTTAAACTTTTCAAACTTAACTTAATCTCAAATCTGATGAATAAACAATAAACCATAAAAAATCAACACATCAGAAATGCAGAGAACACCAAGATTTTTACGTGGAAACCTTGTTAGGGGAAAAACCACGGTGGATGTTAGTCCACAATATTATACCCTGTTCAAAGTATAATGAAAAATAATGGGAATGCACATGCATTCAGGCACACTACCTAGAGCTCACTGCTCAATTACAAGAGGGCTCACTGTGTTTGGGTTAGAAAGGTAGATATCTAACAATTAAATGTAGATTTAAGTAATAAACAGAGAAACTAAAAACACACAAAATAAATTATAACACAGAGAATTTAACGTGGTTCACCCAATCTGGGATACATCCACCAAACCGCAGCCATCCAATGATTTTATTATCCAGTGCAAAAACCTATTACAATCTTGTGAATAATCACGTTTTTCATTATACTGTAACACCCATCCGAACCCCCTTTTAACAAGCTTAGAAGCTTCCAGATTTGGGTTCTACAAAGTCTGATTTTTTTTTTCGTTGATTTTTTCCTTTTTCGGTGATGACGCGAAAAAGTAGGAGGAAATTTTTTCTCGGGGGCTACCACCCTCGAACCCCCGCTCGGGGCCCGGCCTGGCCCCGGACCCCAGCAAGGATACATGTCAGGGTGTACAATATAGCATGATTAGTCACCACATACCAAAAATCTCCCACTTGGAGACTGATCAGGCTCGACACCAACACAATCTCCCACTTGGAGACTGATCCTGGATGACACTACTGCACTTACAGCTCCCACTGGAAATAAGTACATTGGACCCTACTGCTCTGTTATACTTGAATTCAACCTTGAAGGCCAACTGAAGCTAAAGAGGAGCTCAACTTCTCCCTTGTCACCGCCTTCATAAACATATCCGCTGGATTGACATTTGTATGTATCTTGTCCAACTTGACCTATCCATCCTCAAACACCGACTGAATGAAATGATATCTCAACTGTATGTGTTTTGTTTTAGAATGCAAGGCAAAATTCTTTGCAAGATGTATAGCACTCTGGTTGTCTGTAAACAAGTAATTTATAGCCTGTTGTTTTCCCAACTCATCCATGACAAGTTGCAACCATATCATCTCCTTTTCCACCTCTGTTGCAGCAACATACTCTACCTTTGTGGTGGATAAAAAAACCACCTTTTGCAATCGAGAAATCCAACTCACTGCTGTCCCACCAATTATAAATACATAACCTGTGGTACTCCGCCTGGTATCTATATCCCCTGCCAAATATGAGTCAACATAGCCTTTTAAATCAGTATTAGAGCCCCCAAAACATAAACATTTATTGGATGTACCTCTCAAGTACCTGAGAATCCATTTTACCACATTCCAATGCTGAACTCCGGGATGATTCAAATACCTGCTAATAACTCCTACAACATGTGCAATATCCAGTCCCATGCATACCATGGCTTACATTAAAATGCCTACAACTGAAGCATATGGTATCTTGGACATTTTTTCTTCCTCCTCTTGTCTCTTTGGACACATATCCTTAGTCAATTTAACATGACTAGGAAAAGGTGTGCTGACAGCTTTTGCATTCTCCATATGAAATCTTTGCAACACCTTTTCAACATAATTAGCTTGAGATAAAAACAATCTTCTGTTTTTCCTATCTCTACATATTTTCATACCAAGTATTTGTTTTGCTGCCCCCAAATCCTTCATAGCAAAATATTTTTCTAACTGTTGTTTTAGCTCACTTATGTGATCCATGTTAGACCCTGCTACAAGCATATCATCAACATATAAACATAAAATAATGTAGCTGTCATTATCCAACCTCTTAAAATAAACACAATGGTCAAAATTACACCTGTTGTAGCCTTGTTCAGCCATAAAACTATCAAACTTCAAGTACCATTGCCGAGGTGCTTTCTTCAAGCCATATAAACTTTTATTCAATTTGCACACTAGTTTCTCCTTACCTTTGACCTCAAATCCTTGTGGTTGGTCCATATATATTTCCTCTTCCAAATCACCATGGAGAAAGGTTGTTTTAACATCAAGTTGTTCTAAATGCAAATCTTCAACAACCACAATACTTAAAACAATACGAATAGAAGTCATTTTAACAACTGGAGAAAAAATCTCATCAAAATCAATACCCTTTTTTCTATGCAAATCCCTTTACAACTAATCTTGCTTTAAATCTCTTCTTACCCCCATCCTCCTCTTTCAGCCTATAAACCCATTTGTTTGGTAAAGCCTTTTTACTTGCAAGAAACTTGCATAATTCCCAATTTTGATTTTTCAGCAAGGAGTCCATTTCTTCTTCCATTCCATGCTCCCACTGAACCTTGGTATCCACTTGCATAGCTTCATCATAATATTCTGGTTCACCAACATCAGTTAAAAAAATAGTATACAAAGAGGGAGAGAATCTTTCTGGAGGTCTACTTATCCTTGAAGATCGTCTAATAGGAGTTTGTGGTATTTTTTGTTGCTGTTGTTGCTTAGCATGAGGAACCACTGAAACATCATTGTTTGGAATATCATCCAACACTGCATAATCATTTTCTTTCTTCTCATGCTGCAACAACAGATCTTTGTACAAAACTTTCTCATTGAATATGACATCCCTACTTCTCACAATTTTCTGATTTTCAAAATCCCAAAGCCTATAACCAAATTCATTAATGCCATATCCAACAAATATACATTTCTTTGATTTTGCATCAAGCTTGGTTCTATTTTCAGAATCTACATGTGCAAAAGCTTCACAACCGAAGGTTTTGAGAAAAGAATAACCCACCTTCTTACCTTTCCATGCTTCCTCTGGAATACCACAACCCAAAGGATTAGAGGGACCTCTATTAATTAAATAAACAATAGTGTTTACATTCTCTGCCCACATTTTTAAAGGCAACCCAACATGCAATATCATAGTCCGTGCACGCTCCATTATTGTTCTATTCATGCGCTCAACCACTCCATTTTCATGTGGAGTCCTTAGAACCGTTTTCTGCCTACGAATACCATTAGAGGAACAATAATCTTCAAAATATCCGCTGCAATACTCACCACCATTATCAGATTTGAGACATTTTAGCTTTTTACCCATCTCATTCTCAACCAAGCTTCTCCATTTTTAAAAATTTTCAAATACATCATATTTCTGCCTAAGGAAATAAATCCATACCTTCCTAGTTGCATCATCAATGAATGTAACATAATACAGAGAGCCACCGAGAGAAGATACCTAAGCTGGTCCCCATACATCCGCATGCACAAGCTCCAATTTCTCATCTTTCTTTTGCTTCCCATCCTTGAGAAAACTTACTCTCTTTTGTTTTCCATACACACAACTTTCACAAAAATCCATATGAACACATTTTAGACTTGGTAAAACATTATTTGAATGAAGTAATTTCATACCTTTTACACTCATATGCCCAAGTCTATTATGCCACAATGCTGATTCAGAGTCCACAGCAACTATATGATCTTCTACCTACTGAACTGCACCAATTGTTCCTAAACATTGACCTTTTTCTGTAACAATTAAAGTAGAAGGAACAATATGACCTGTACAAAGATATAAGGTGCCTACTTTCACACCTTTTTCTACCACTAAGGCACCATTTGTGACCTTCCAATTTTTATCACTAAATGTAACAACACAACCTTCATCATCTAGTTGCCCTACTGAAAATAAATTTCTGCTTAACTTTGGAACATGCCTTACCTCATGTAGTAGCCAATGATTCCCATTTTGCAACTTAATCTTGATTCTTCCCTTTCCAACAATTTGACAAGGTTTGTTATCTCCTAAATAAACTAGCCCAAAATCCCTTGGACATAATCAAGAAAATAACTTCTATGGAGGGTAGCATGAAATGAAGCCCCTGAATCTAACACCCAAGAATCATCAGCATTATCAAGGGAAAGAATCAAAGCATCCTCATCAGATTTATTACTTACCACATTTTCCTCTTTACTTCCTTCCTTTTTGTATCCTTTATTTTTCCGAGACCAACAATATTTCTTTAAATGACCCAGCTTACCACAGTACCAGCAATCCCTCTTGTCTTTAGATTGGGACCTTCTATCCTTTGATTTTCCTCGTGACTTCCCATGATTTCTGAAATTGTTTCCTCTCTCCTTTGTTCTGCCCCTGCTTTCTACATTCAAAACACTGGCTGATGTGGATGTTCCACTTGAGCTTTTCCTACGAATTTCCTCGCTCAAAATAACACCAACAACATCATCAAATTTCAATGTATTTGAACCAGAAACAAAATTACTAACAACCATTACCAAGCTATTCCAACTTTCGGCAAAGAACACAAAATCAAAAGAGCCCTAACTTCTTCATCAAAGTTTACTTTTACGAAGTTAATTATTTGGTGATGTATTAAACTCATTTAAATGATAAGTAACTGACCCACCTTCTACCATTTTCATATTAAATAAATGCTTCATAAGAAATACCTTATTCGAAGGAAGGCTTTTCATATAACTTCGCCAGGGTTTCCATCAACTCTTGAGTTGTCTTTGCTTTTGTAATATTGAACGCCACCGATTGTGCCAGACATAAACGAATACTGCCAAGAGCCTTTCTATCCAAAATCTTCCAGTCCTCATCAAACATTGCTAGGGTTTCTTGGTTTTCCCTTCCAATGGCCGCCATAAATCCTTCTGATAGATAGTCCTCCATCTGCTTCTTCCATAACCGATAGTTCTTCCCATTAAATTTCTCAACCTTCTTACCCTTGTCTGCCATTACTCCCACTCAACCGTGAGACCTTCCTATAGAAGATAATCGAAACACAACCCACTCTGATACCACTTGTTTGGGTTAGAAAGGCAGATATCTAACAATTAAATGCAAATTTAAGTAATAAACAGAGAAACTAAAAACAAACAGAATAAATTATAACACAGAGAATTTAACGTGGTTCACCCAATCTGGGCTACATCCACCAAACCGTAGCCATCCAATGATTTTATTATCCAGTGCAAAAACCTATTACAATCTTGTGAATAATCATGTTTTTCATTATACTGTAACACCCATCCGAACCCCCTTTTAACAAGCTTAGAAGCTTCTAGATTTGGGTTCTACAAAGTCAGATTTTTCTTTTTTCGTTGATTTTTTCCTTATTCGGTGATGACGCGAAAAATTAGGAGGAAATTTTTTCTCGGGGGATGCTGCCCTCGAACCCCTACTTTTCGGGGGTTGCCACCCCTGAACCCCCGCTTTTTGGGGGCTGCCGCCCCTGAACCCCCGCCAGGGGCCCGGCCCGGCCCCGGACCCCAGACCCCAGCAAGGATACATGTCAGGGTGTATAGTATAGCATGATCAGTCGCCACATACCAACACACTGCCCAAGAAAGATTCAGATTAAAACCATCTAGATTGTGAACTGAGAAAATAGCTTCTTCAAAAGCCTGATTCCAGTTCCAGTTAAGCACAAAAAACCTTCTTCACACTTCGCTCAAACTTCTTCTCTCTCTACTCTACAATCGAATGATTAGAACACTATTCACACATCTGCACTTTCTTTGGCATACATTCGCTCTTATGCACACACTGACTTCACTCAAACAATCACTCTTATATATCCGCAATATGAAATTACATCAACAACTTAGTTAGCCAGAAATATAAAACATATTTTCAATGTCGGCCCAAATTTACAAATAAATTTTCAATGTGGATCAAACACCATCGACCAATACCATGATGTGACCCAAAAAAATACCCTCGAGCTCGCCAAACATTCAATTTTAAATCTTCAAGGATCCACAACATGCTACAACCACCATGTCAGCCAAGAACACAAAAACTGAACATACCGAGAAAAAATCTTCAACCACAAGCACACTGATCAACGCAGACATACAACAAGAATAGAGAATGATCCGAAGGATCTTCACCAAAAATTGAAGTTTCTCATTTTTCTCCAGAAATAACATCATCAGGAAGAGGCCAAAATTCTGACTCCAACACAACTCGGTCAAACAGAGCTACGGAGCCCAGGATATGCTCGGTCAAACCTTGGTCAACCCAGGACCCAGGTCAGAGAAAAAAGGGTCAAAAATTGACATCATCAAAACTGGTCAAATTTTGTGTCATCGCGAAGATCTCGTCGAGATATTTCTGACAACGTTCGTTTCGCGCGAATTGGAGTCCGTTTGCACCAACTACAACCAGTCAAAGTTCGCAAGGAAGGTTGAATTTTGACCGTACGGACGCTGACGTCAGCATCCTGACTTGTTAGTCTGTATGGTACAAAAAGTGATGTGGAACACTTAGAATTTGACATGTGGAATCTATGTCAGCTTGTATGGACCAAACATCAGAGGACACGTGGCGTCCGTACAACACATCATCAGCCCCGTCATCGGCCCAGTCAGCGGACACGTCAGCGACATCATCAGCAGACACGTCAACACTGTTAGCCAATGATAACTTGACACATGGCACCCTCCTGGTGTGACACATGGCTCCATCGGCTCCCTCCTCCTTTGGTTGGTTGGCATTGTGTTTGTTAATAAAAGTTCAATTGCCCGCATCAGGCTCGAACCGACGACCTCGTGGAAATTGGGTGAGCTGTTCACCGTTGCACCACCAACATTAGCACTAACTATATGAGGGAAGTGGTTTGTTTTGTTGAGTAAGTAGTTGGAAGTGGGTTGAAAATGTGAGGCCGACGGGAATTGAACCCCACACCGGCCAGGTATTAAAATCCTTAACCACCAACAAGCAATTGAATGGCTTTAGACACATATATGACATCAGGGGGTTTTGCTAAGTTATTAAAACTGATTACCCATTTCTAAAACAAAAACCCTCCACATTTAAAAAGGATAAAACCATAATTCTTCAAAAATATTAAAATGAAATAACAAAGCCCGAAACTAAGAAAAATTGAAGGGCTCAAAATAATTGTAAGGGATTAATTATAATCCTAATATGTAAATAAGGGGATTATTGAAGATTTTATGTAAAAATGGAGAAATAAGGTTGATTTTGTAAATCATTTGGTTATGAACCAAATTGAGTATTTTTTTTTGTATAAAAGGGGGGTTTAGAGGCTTTTGAGGATGTCATTTGAGGTGTTGAATACTTAAAGAGAATTTTGGAGAGATGAATTGTTGATCTTGTATGTCAAGAGAATGCGGGAATTTCGTCATGCTTGAAGGGAAAAGCTTTGTAACCATTGTAATTCCGAATTTATGGAGATTTTAATAGGATCGGTCTACTCTTTGGAGAGGGGCCCGAAGACGTAGTTGTTCTTACGACGAACTCCATTATCAAGCTGTTTGCATTCTCTCTTTCTTGTCTCATTCTGAATTCTATCTTTTCGTTATTTCGTTAATTCAATTATGTTGTGGTGTTGATTTCATCTTAGTAATTTGGAGTTTGAAAACTATAAACGTTATGCATTCTTAAAGCAATAGTCTTAGATCCTAAAATAGATCAAATTGGTATCAAAGCTGTGTTTTGACTAGTATTGCAGAATCGAATGCTTACATGCTCCCAGCTTCAACAGGGCAAAGGCAAACTTGAAGAATATAATCCCAAGATTGGAAGACGAAGAGCTCATCCACAAACACAGATGGAAGATCCAAATGATGGAAAAGTTCGGAGCTTGATGAGAAGGGTTTTCAGAAGGCTTTTCTCGACATGAAGGCCATGATCGAAGTCTTATTCTAGGAGAGGCAAGAAAGGATGCAGAGACATGAAGCTCGTGCATGTAAATGAAAGAAATCAGGAGATGATCCTGAGCCTCCAAAGACACCCTCCCTCTTCTCCTTCTCCCCCCTCTTCTCCGTCTTCTCCTTATTCTACTCATTCTTCGCCTTTTAATCCTTTTAAGGGTGCACATAAGCCCCAAATTAAATTGGATGTAAAATTTGACTTGCCAAAGTATTGTGGTGAATTAAATGCTAAAAAACTAGATGACTGGATTCAGCAGGTTGAAGTCTATTGTAGAGTCCAAAACCTCTTAGATGAGCTAATAGGATCCAGCTTGCTACTCTTTGGTTAGGGGGTACAACTCTAACTTGGTGGGAGAGTAAGACTAGGGAAAAAGTTTCCCAACATGGTAAAGTCAACTTGTCCTGGACAAAATTTGTAAGTGCTCTTAAAAAGAAATTCTATGCCTTAGGCTACATGCAACGGTTAATGATGAACTGGAAAATGTTTAGGCAAGGGAAAGGTCAATTCATCTAGGAGTACACTCATGAATTTTGTAAAAGGGCTATTGCATTAGATGTTCCTTTTACACCTAGGATACTTTGTTGAAGTACATAGGAGGTATTCATTCCTACCTTAGACATTCAATTTTGGTTTTGAATCCCAATAACCTAGACAAAGTTTGTGTCTAAGCTACCCACTTAGAGTCTAGAGGTAAGGGATCATTCATTGATAAGTTTGATAAAAAAACATCTAAGTTTGAGGGGAAACCTAAGGGTAAAGACCAAGGTAAAGGTAAAGGAAAGAAGACAACTACGGTGAAGAAAGAGGGTGAAAAACCCACATGCTCACACTATAAGAAAGAGGGGCATGATGAATTGAGGTGCTGAAAATTGCATCCAGAGTCAAGGACAAAAAAATTTGGAGGCTATAAAGGAAAAAAAAAGACTACTGCTGCTATCGTTCAATAAGATCTTTGATTTGATTCTAGAGATGAGTCAAAGATCATTGCTACCGGGATCCAAGGTAAAGGGAAAGGTATAATTCTTTCTTCTGATGCAATTATTTCTAAAGCAAGTATTTCTAATGCAAGTACATGCAATGGAAGTAAAGTATCCACTCCTAAAGTTGATAAATAGCGGACTGAACTATTTCACATCCGTGTGGTAACTAAACACACAAAGATTGACACATATTTGATTCGGGTTCTCAAGTCAACTTTATTTTTGAAGAGGTTGTTAAGAAATTGAATCTAACTACTACTCCTCATCCTAAGCCCTATCCACTTGGATGGGTATGTAATGATGCACAGTTGCAAGTGACAAAATAGTGCAAACTGCATTCTACCATCACTGCTAATTTCATTGATGAAGTAGAAGTAGATGTTGTACCTCTGGATATTTGTGGGATTGTGTTAGGGAGTCCTTATCTGTATGATAGAAAGGAAGTATTTTATAGGGGGGAGAACAAGTATCATCTTTTTAAAGATTGGGTAGAATATATTGTATGTGCACACAAGGTCAAGACTAATCTCACACTAGTTAATGCTAGTCAAATGAAAAGATTAGTCAAATCCAGTAAAAAAATTGTGTTAATGCTTTTAAAGGCAAAAGAAGAAGATAACTCTGAGGCATTTAAGGGGTGTGACACAAAACATAAGGTTGAAATGGTCAAAATTATTTCTGCTTACGATGACTTGTTTCAGGAACCAAAGGGGTTGCCACCCAAGAGGGAAATACAACATGAAACCATTTGCAGTAGGATGTGCCATTGCCTAACATCAGCTTGTACTGTTTGTCCGTTATGTAGAACGAAGAAATCAAAAAATAGGTTCAAGAGTTAGTGGAGAAAGGATTCATTCGTCCTAGCACATCTCCTTGTGGTTCTTTGATTGTACTGGTTCCAAAGAAAGATGGAACTTGGAGAATGTGCATTGACTACCGTGCCCTAAACAAAATAACGGTAAAAAATAGGTACCCTCTTCCAAGAATTTTACTTGATCAGTTAAAACATGCAATTTACTTCACTAAATTAGATTTGCGAAGTGGTTATCATCAGATTAGAATTGCAGAAGATGACATTTGGAAAATTGCTTTCAAGACAAAATAGGGACTTTATGAATGGTTGGTTATGCCCTTTGGGATTTGTAATACACCGGCCACATTCATGAGATTCATGAACGATGTCTTTCATCCTTTCATTGATGATTTTGTGATTGTATATCTAGATGATATTCTTGTATTTAGAAAATCTTGGGATGATCATTTAAGTCATGTTAAGAAAATTTTTGATGTTTTGAGAAAAGAAAAAATCTATGTAAAGATGTCTAAGTGTGAATTTGCAAAGACATCTCTAGTGTACTTAGGCTATGTCATAGGAAATGGTCAATTGAAAGTAGACCCTGCGAAGGTCAAAGCTATTGTAAACTGGCCTAAGCCAAGTACTGTAACATAATCCAGAATTTTCTTAGGTGCAGCCCAATACTGGAGAAAGTTCATTGCAAACTTCTCCTACATTGCATCACCATTGCACGCATTGACAAGTACGAAGAAAAATTTTCAGTGGGGAGGTCCACAACAGAAGGCCTTCAACACTTTGAAGGAAAAGTTGAGCACTGCACCAGTTCTGGCTTTACCAGATCTACATCAGCCATTTGAGATCGAGACTGATTTTAGCAGGTTTTCCATGGGAGCTGTTCTCACGCAAGGAGGTAAACCAATCTGCTACCACTCTGAAACCTTTTCAGGAGCAGTAAGTAACTATCCTACTTATGATAAGGAACTTTATGCTTTAGTTCAGAGTGTTAAAAAATGGAAACATTACATAATGGGGAAAGAAACTATAATACACACTGATCACCAACCACTATAATACTTGCACTCACAGTCTAAACTGCAACAAAGTAGGCATTTCAAATGGATGGGATTTTTGCAACAGTTTCACTTGGTAATTAAGTATAAAAAGGGAACCCATAACAAAGTATAATATATTCTTTCTAGGCCTCCTATTATGAACTCATTGATTATCCTTAAAGGTAGTTCCATGGTGCATGAAAGCTTTCAGGAATAGTATGATAATGATGAAAACTTTAAGGATATTTATTCAGCTCTAATTGTAGGAAAACAGATAGAAGAGAAAGATTACTATGTGCAAGATAAACTTTTGTATCATTTGGGAAAGTTATGTGTTCCAAAAGATGAACAAGCACATGTAATCCGTGAAGCTCACACCTCTTTGATTGTAGGACATTTTGGGGTAAGGAAGATAGTCACTCAGTTGTAGAAATATTGTTACTGGCCTAAAATGTAGGAAATTGTCACCAAATATATTAAGGGATGTATCATGTGTGCAACTAGTAAACCTAGTAACAAAAAACTGGGGTTGTACACACCATTACCTGTTCCATCCCATCTATGGGAAAGTGTATCTATGGATTTTTTTGGGGGTTTACCTATGTCTAGGAAGGGTCATGACTATCTTTATGTAGTAGTTGATCGATTCAACAAGATGTGTATCTTAATGCCATGTAAAAAGAAAGTCACTGCTGAACTGACAACTCAAATGCATTTTCAATTTGTATGGGTCCATTTTGGGTTACCCACTTCCATTGTATCGGATCAAGATTATCGATTCCTAGGGGAGTTTTGGTTAGTTTTGTGGGGACTCATGGATACCAAACTGAAGAAAAGTACAACCTTCCATCCACACACCGACGGGAAAACATAGGTAGTAAACAAGACAATTGTGCATTTACTTAGAGGTTACTGCAACAAACATCCCAAGTTGTGGGAGGAGAGCCTTCATTGTGCGCAACATGCTTACAACCATGCAACACACTCTTTTACAAAGAGGTCTCCTTTCGAGACTTGTTTCGGTTATGTGCCTAAGACTCCGATGGATTTTTCCTTTGGAAAAGATGATGTTGAAAATGAACGCCACGATGCAGAAAGGGCTAAAAAGTTAATCCAGAAAGTCCAAGCCATCCATTAGGTAGTAGAAGCATAGTTGGAAAAGAGCCAAGCCAAATACAAGGCTCGACATGATAAACATCGCACCGATCATCATTTTCAAGTCGGTGACCACATTTGGTTACATATCAGCAAGGAAAGAATGCAGGGCGAAGGAAGGAAGCTCAAGCCAATTCGGTATGGTCCCTTTGAGATCTTGGAAAAGATTGGAACCAATGCCTTTTGCCTCAATCTTCCTCCATACATGCACATCTATTTAGTTGTCAATGTTGAGAATCTGAAATTGTACAAGCCTCCAATGATACTGGATGAAGACACAGACATTTAGGTTCCATCAGTTGATGATCTTTCACCAGAGTATATGTTAGAGTTGCCAGAGGATGCTATCCTAGATAGGAAAACCAGGACTTCATGAAGAGGAGCAGTTGAGTACCTTAAAGTGGGACTGAAGGGGATGAATCCAAGCAAGGAAAAATGGATGGAGATTGGTAAAGTGAGGGAACTTTACCCTCACTTACTTTCCGAGTAACTAGCTTTCGAAGGTCCAAAAGCTCTCCAGTGGGGAGGACTGATCTGAAGGATCTTCACCAAAAATTGAAGTTTCTCATTTTTCTCTAGAAATAGCATCACCAGGAAGAGGCCAAAATTCTGACTCCAACGCAACTCAAACAGAGTCAAACGAAGCTACGGAGCCCAAGATATGCTTGGTCAAACCTTGGTCAACCTAGGACCTAGGTCAGAGAAAAAAAAGGTCAAAAATTGATGTCATCAAAATTGGTCAAAGTTAGCGTCATTGTGAAGAGCTCGTCAAGATATTTTTGATGACGTTCGTTTCGCGCGAATTGGAGTCCGTTTGCATCGGCTACAACTAGTCAAAGTTCGTAGGGAAGGTTGACTTTTGACCGTACAGACACTGACGTCAGCATGCTGACTTGTCAGTTCATATGGTACGGAGAGTGATGTGGACCACTCAGATTTTGACATGTGGCATTTGCGTTAGCTTGTACAGACCAAACATCAGAGGACACGTGGCATTTGTACGACACATCATCAACCCCATCATCGACCTAGTTAGTGGACACGTCGGCGACATCGTCAGTAGACACATTGGCACTGTCAACCAATGATAACTTGACATGTGGCACCCTCTTGGTGCGACACGTGGCTTTGTCGGCTCCCTCCTCCTTCGGTTGGTTGGCACTATGTTTTTTAATAAAAGTTCAACTGCCCGCATTAGGCTTGAACCAACGACCTCGTGGAAACCGGGCGAGCCATTCACCGTTGCACCACCAAAATTCGTGGAGTAAGTAGTTGGAAGTGGGTTGAAAATGTGAGGCTGACGGGAATTGAACCTTGCACCAACCAGGTATTAAAATCCTTAACCACCAACAAGCCATTGAATGGCTTTAGACACATATATGGCATCAGGCAGTTTTACTAAGTTATTAAAATTGATTACCCATTTCTAAAACAAAAACCCTCCACATTTAAAAAGGATAAAACCATAATTCTTCAAAAAGATTAAAATGAAATAACAAAGCCCGAAACTAAGAGAAATTGAAGGGCTCAAAATAATTGTAAGGGATTAATTATAATCCTAATATGTAAATAAGGGGATTATTGAAGATTTTATGTAAAAATGGAGAGATAAGGTTGATTTTGTAAATCATTTGGTTATGAACCAAATTGAGTAAATTTTTTGTATAAAAGGGGGGTTTAGAGGCTTTTGAGGACGTCATTCAAGTGTTGAAGACTTAAGAGAATTTTGGAGAGACGAATTGTTGATCCTGTACGTCGAGAGAATGTTGGAATTCCGTCGTGCTTGAAGGGAAAAGCTTTGTAACAATTGTAATGCCAAATTTTTGGAGATTTTAATCAGATCGTTCTACTCTTTGGAGAGGGGCCTAGAGATGTAGTCGTTCTTACGACAAACTCCATTATCAAGCTGTTTGCATTCTCTCTTTCTTGTCTCATTTTGAATTCCGTCTTTTCGTTATTTCGTTAATTCAATTATGTTGTGTTGATTTCATCTTAGTAATTTGGAGTTTGAAAACTATAAACGTTATGCATTCTTAAAGCAATCGTCTTAGATCCTAAAACAGATCATAGAAGCATCCACAAGCAACAAGAACTAACAGAGAAATATCCGCAACAACAAAAATTATAAAAAACACATAAACTTCAATCAGGAACACTGATAGAGATCACAAAAATACTATCAGAACATAACTATTCATAGCACGATCAGATCTTCACATGGACCTCTGAAACTTCCGGTAGATGAACTAGATACACTCAATAGAAAACCCTTTAATCCACAACAATTGATCTTCAATGTTCATAACAAGACACCTTCATGACCTTCACTGAACCACTGGGAACCTGTAATACTTTCTTTTACAATTTTCTCAATATCCTCGACATATACAACCTTCAATACATCAAATGCTAATAGTGTTGATATCAATGACAACCACATATCAACAACACAATCACAACATCCAACATTATCACCACTTAGAGATCAAGAGACAACACAATTGCTATCAGACTCTTAGAATACATCACCATCTCTTTACTGCAGCCGTGATACAACACCCTCATAAAATAGGGTTACATTCTAGGGAAAGACATGCCAAAAAAATATCCACCATTAGATCTAAAACATAATAATTAATGGTCTAGTTTTACAATGTATCATTTATCTAATGTATGTCAGCCATTTTAGCATTTTCCTAAAAAAGTTAACAAAAAATTGTTTACACGCATCCCACTCCTCCCCCATGATGCCATTGTATATTACACCTATCAATGTAACTAGGAAATATATATATATCTATATATATATATATATATATATCTATATATATATATATATCTATATATATATATATATATATATCTATATATATATATATATCTATATATATATATATATCCTATCAACAATAACCTTTATATAATTGCAAGGTTGAGACACAATTTCCCAACATATTTAAATATCACATTTTGATTCAATTGGTAATATTCCATGTTTCAAACATTAATTATAACAATCTTCTATCAAATTTAGTGATAATCATAGACGAGAAGGATTTGGCTACTTGCATGGAGCAATTAATTTATAGTTAGGTAGCCATTTTATATGTCCAAGAGATACATGTTGATGCTATATTCCTTGGAGACCACCACAAATTATTCGGTGGGAATTTTATTGAGGACAACACTTGTTGATGTAATATAACTCAATAATGCAATAAGAAGTAACCACCCTAGTATGGTGAATTAGAAGTGGTAAAGATAAATCTAGAGGATCAACTCAGATAAGAAGAGGCCGTGTGGAAATTCAATTTGAGATTAATGGAACATGGGAAAAATACAAGGGATCACCTTACAAGTTATATTGTGTTGACACACATGTGTGAAAAAGGATAAATTACAACAAATGGGTGGGTCTTGCATCAAGCCCATGGACCATCACATATTAGCTAGTGAGTATTTAAACCAAGTAAGTACTTGTTTATGTGAAGGGAGAATAAAATAAGATAATATAACACCACACACCATACATTTGGACTTTCATAAGAAAATGTGGCTAATAATTTGGGTGCAAAATTCTAAAGTACTCACTAAAAGGGAACATGTGAGCATGAAAATATTTAGGAAAGAGCATGGATGTCATCTAATAACTAGTAGATATAAATTTATTACATGTTGATAAAGTAGGGAAAATAATGAGGATTATGATACTAATGAAAGTCTATGGACAATTGAGGAAAAACTAGATAAGGTTGGAAAGGATGGATGCAACATGGCCTATTAACAATGATGCAAAATAACTAAACACATGAATTAAAAGGAAGTACCTAGATACAACAAGTCAAAAAACTGGAAGAAAATAAAACACATTTGATGACAAAGGAGACCACCTAAGGTAAAACCATCAACCAAGATCACATTACCCACATACAGATAAAAATACTTGATAAAGAGGGATCTAGAGGTAAAAACAAATAGATGTTGAACACACCAAATATTGGCCCTCCTGACTAGGGGATAAGTTTCACTCTTCTCACCTTTCACCATTATTTCTAATTTTACCTTTAAATTTTCTAATTCTAGTTTTAAATTTACAATTTCATCTTTTCCTAAGAAGTCATTTCTCTTTTTCATGATTGGGATTCCACATGATGGCCAATTCTATTACACTTATTTGTATGTAAGAGACATTTTTCCATCTATCATAGCCTTGATGTAAGGGTTTAATCTTGTTATAAACCACTCAATATTTTAATGTTAAAGTTTCTTCCAATTTACTAGCCACATGTCTGAAATATTGGTCATACTCCACTAATTCATTTTTTCTTCTAAGATCTCCCTCATTTTCCTTACACTTTTTATTGGTATATTTGGAGAATGAGTTTTTTTAGAAATAGGGAATTTATATCTTCCCATTTTTATCATATTTTTTTGTACTCCTTTATATACCATATAAGTGCTTCATCCCTAAGGGTTTCTAAGAATTCATATAGCTTAGTAGGGTTATCATCAATGCCAATTATTCTCCATTGATATTATATTCACAAGCATATTTCTTCCCAAAACACGTGAAGTTTAGTCCTATTTACGACCATTTTCATAGGAGCTGATGATATTTATGATTGATCTTTTTCATTATTTAGGACATCCTTCCTCCTAATTTATCTTCTATTCTTAATTTATCTTCTATTATTGGTTCTCCTTTTCTCTTTCTTTCAAGTTTCTTGAATAGTTAAATTGGAATTTCTTTACTAATATCCTTTATTTGCCTTTATCTCTAGTAAATTGAGTATCAAATAACTCACTACCCAATAGCTCTTCGAATTATCATACACAATTTTTTTTCTCCTAGTTCCTCTACTCCTAATTAAGGATTCAATATTTATGTCTTCTTTAGAGACTTTTCTTGTCATATTTGGAATGGGGTGACTCTTGGTACAAAGGGTTCTATCTCCTCGTACTATCTCTGTATTGGAGGATGTATCATTGTTGTAACTCTTTATTTTTAATTGTTTATCTTTATTAATTCTTGAGGTATCATCTTCCTCATTATTGGGTTTGATTTCTCTCAATAATTCTAAGATTTCTATGGAATTTTTTTTAAAATAGTGATATTTATTATCATCTCCTTATCTCTTTCACCCTCTTTACTAGATATTAATTTCTTAATTTCTTCCCTTATTTATATCCTATCATACCTACTAACTTTAATATTCCAGTGTTTGTAAAATTTTAGTATGCTTTGTCTAGAGATTGAGGTTACCAAATCCTTAAACTCATCATTTATTGTGACCCTAGTTTAGAACCAATTAATATCTTCATTAAAAAATGGACGTAGGGATATCCCCCATACAAGATAAGAAGCATTACTCCTATTTGTATCCTTTTCCACTCCATATTTAGTGTCTTTCATCCAAGTTTGTAAGTCATTCATACTTGTTGATTTCTCATATTATTTGAACTATTTCATCATTTTGGTTAAATTTTATTTAGTGGTCACATATCTATTGAACATCCACTTACCTCTAATGTAAGGGTTTATTTAGTTGCAACCCTCCTCAGGGGCTCTATGGATGCCTCAAACACCTTTTATGTCCTTTTTCTAGTATGTTTCCTGTCTTTCACAGGTCTATTTATCGCTTATTTATTTTCTATCTTCTTCTCAGCCATGATCATATCTTTGATTTCTTCTAATCCTATCTCAATTTTTAAACATCGAGTTCTCTAACTTTTATGATTTCTCTCTTTGCCGTAAAATTTTAATTAATTTATATTCATTCGTAATCTCTTTTTATCCATTGCAAACATCAAACTAAATTTATCTCAACAATTACATCCTTGTGGATATCCTCCCATTCAATTATCACCCTTGGGTACCTAACTACTCACCAAGTTTTAACACCTAGTATGTGCCACCACACATCTCAATTAATACCACAACTACTATTAATACTCCTTTTCATAGTAATATTATTTAACACAAACTTCTCTCCTCATTTCTATATTTTTATTCCTAGGTACCAACGAATTAGGATCTTGGTAACATAACCAAATGTTGACAATAAAATATAAGCCCAAGGTATAGATTATTTATGTCAAAAAGTTAACCCTAGGGTGATGTAGTAAGAAGGAAATCATAATATTTTCAAAAAATAAACACATAAGAAACAAAAATAGTAAGAAATAATTTACACATTATAAGACTACTCCATTAACATATTCATATCATTTGTTCCTTATACAATGTAAATCTCATACTATAAGCATAGATATATACAACACATATACTTGGATGATACTTATATACTATATTATATTTATTTATATATATTCTTCTTCTCTTCTATCTCTCACTCTCTCTTTTTTTAGTATAGTTGGATTGTAATATAGGTTTGTGTCCCATCATCCCTCAAGAGTTATCACACTGAATTGGATGCTAATACAATTTCCTTCTTAATTCTTGTGGTGAATCTAGCTTGTTTTATTTTTATTTTGGTTCCTTTCCTATCAACACCATCTTCAAGGCAAGATGCTCCTCTAAGTCACCAAAAATTTAGTGTATTTCTACACATAGTTCCTTTGAGTAGTCCATACTAATGGAAATGCATTTCTTGACTTCTTTATAGCTGATTTCCTTGAACTCTAGATCCCTCCAAGGTTTTTTGGCTTCTCCTTCTTCAATTATTGGATCATTCCTTCTTATCCACATGACTCAATACTTGAGCCACAAGTTTCATAGTGTACATAGAAGATTTATCTTGGCTTTCAATGCCTTGGTGTTAATTGTAGCACTTTATTTGTAATTTTTCTAATTATTTACCTTTTGTAAGATATTTTATTTCATCTACAAAACTCATACTTTCCTAGGCCTTTTCCCTTCTTTTAATTATTTTCTAAACCTTTTTTACCTTGTGGTGACTCATAGAGCTAAAATTCACATGTCATTTATTGCTCATTAAATATTGGTCATTCCTTCTTGAAATACTAATGTTGGAATGGACCAAACCTCTCCACACACCTCCTTTTCCTTTAAAAAGTTTCAAATAGTTGTAACCATACTAGAATTATCTAGGCTTTTTGATTCACTGAGCTTTTGAAGCACTTGATAGGTCCATTACCTTTACACCATCCCTTCCATGTGCTATAGTGCCTAATCCAACTTCAATCTACCTCATTTTTACTTAGGATTTTTTTAGTTCCCTCCACACTAGAATCTTTTGGATCACACTATCTCTAGATTCAAGAATATCATCGAATAGTATAGATATTCATGAATATCATCTTTATTAAACTCTAAGAATCTTCATGCATAAAACATCTTTCCTAATAGTGATGTTAACACTATTTATTATTCCATCAAGTATATTTGATCCCCTTGGTTAATTGATGCTAGTCCAAGGTGGCATGTTCCAACTCATGTCTAATGCATGATCCACTCTCCTCAATTAAATTGATCATGGGTCATGAGGTACCACTCAATATTTTGTATGATCGACTAAGATTTATTATTTTAATTTATAGAGGCCCTCTACTCTCAAAGATAACATGTGGTACATGCATGTATAGGTCATAATGGTTTTGATTTAATATGACCAAATTTTCTAACTTCCTATTCAAATGTCATCTACCATTAATTAATTTGATATCAATTGAAGATTATCCAATATATGATGTGGATCCTTAACATCTATATCTTCTCCCTTCTCATTATTTATTCTTGTAAACATTCTCAAATAGTTTGGTTGCAATTAAACAAGGATCCTCATGGTTATATAAATATAGAATATTCTCTCATGTAAATATATTTTGGCTTTCCAATATAGAATAAACTTTGGATTTATATATTAAATATTTAATTTATCATTTCTTATTAACTTGTAGGAAATGTGAGTGTGTTTTAACATTTTGTGTTTTGTATTTCTTATATCAAAGGTTGCACCTCACACAATAGTTTGAATATACATGTTCTTGTATTTTATTTTTTTCTTTAACCTATCTTATTTTCTTAACCCTTACCTTACTTCTATATCTTTTTTGAAATTTACTTTATTAGTTAGCTAGGTTAGGTTAATATCTAGAGTAATTTTTTTATTCTACATTATATATAGTAGTAGCACATATTTAATTAGTTTAATCATGGGTGTATAATAGAAGAGGAATATGTACTTATCTAGAGGTTATTACATAATCATTTGAAAGCAACTATTGATATGTAAGTTACTTATAAGTTGGATCTTCTTAAGTATTAGAAAAATCAACATGTGTAATTAATATTTCAATGATATTTGGTAAGTGGTGGTCATGATTGTAAGTTTTAAAAGCTTAGGATTATCGGTATTTGTTCTTGTCTATGAGTGTATGGACCACTTCTCACATCCTCTCTATGAGATATTTTCTGCAAATATCCATAATTGAAAATCCTCCACCAACAAAACTATTTTACACTCTTAATAATATGCCCCAATTGATTAAAAAATTCCTTGTAGTAATATTAATTTTCCTAAAAAAATAACAAAATAACTAAAATTGAGCACAATACAAGAATAAATAATGACACCATAGTTTTTCATGGATAAAAAACATAAGGGTGAAACCTTATAGAAAGAGTAAGCATGTGACATCTAATTCACTATACATAGAAAATATATGGAGATAATGCCATAATAATGGTTTTTTGAGAATGTTTAACAAAATATATATAACTACCATGTCTTCACACAACTCCTTTCACTCTTCAAAATTTTATAACTCATTGTATGTCTATAATCACAATATTAAGAGTATTCTACATATACAAACTCAAATCATAAATAGAGTATTTGATCCTTTTTATCCTTCTTTGCATTCCCTTGATGAGTGATGGATCAATTAATTTGAAATGACAACATATATCCTTGCATAACCATCCAACTATCCAAACACCTATATGAAATCTCAAATGATTTATTTTTCATCCTTTTTGGTATTTATTATAGAGAAAAATAGTTGGTCACTTGCCATGCATGTGCATATAACCATAACACATAAGGAACCAATTATGGTGGTTTTCAATGAATACCCCATAAAATATGGTGTTTTACCTTCTATTATTGTACACATGAGTAAAAATAAACATACACGACATTTTCTAAGTCAACAATTATCAAATAAGGAACCAAATAATCCCTTTCTTAGTCTTACATTCTAAAATAAATTCCAACAAGAACAACCACCAATATTGAACCAATGGCTGAATATATAGATAGATGAAACCAAAAATATCTCAATCAGGTTTTAAGCCACTACCAAGGTCCTATAGATAAATTTTCTCCACTCATACACTACTGAATTTTATTGTAGCATTTTCCATATTGTTGCAAGAAAATAAAATCACCTAATGATGATTCCAATAGAAGAAGAATAAAATATATCATACATTTAGCAACTTTTTCTTACTTGTAGTATCCTACACTATGATTTCAGTGGCCTACACAATGCATGCATTAAGCTACAAAAATCTTGTATCAAGCTACACAATGGCTATAACAACTTGCACAATGATTATAATATTGTTATAAGTTATCTATTAATGTTCATGTAATGTGTACCTAAATTTGGAACCTTCTTATGAAAGATAAACCATAAGGGTTTGAATAGAAGCCTAGGATTATTTGCATCACCAATTTTCTTCCACACAATAGAGAATAAATAATTATGCCATATTTTCCAAATAATTATTCAATGTAACCTTGATTATAAGCATATGATACATTATGCAAAAAGAGAAAACCCTTATATATAAGCAATGGATAAAGAGAAAAAACTAAGATGATTACACGTGTCTTAGTCTTATGACTTGATAAATAAAAATAAAAGGAAGCATAGGTTTGAAATACACTTCCTAGACTAATCTATGAGAGGGGGTATGTGCAAATAAATTAAATATTTAGTTACAAGGAAAAAAACACAAAATAAATATATGATAGCATAATTATTTACATAAGAAAAAATTTACTAGAAAAATCCCACTCCAAAGCAACTCAAAATATTATTTGGTAATCATAGGTTATAATACACTTGCATATTTTAAGCCTTTACAAGAGTATCACCAACAAGAGATTAGAGTAATTTTGGTAACATAGTACTACCCACAAATATCACTATCAAAACCTCCATCTCAAGAACCCAAAAATTAGGAGAAGCAATATATGAAAGCATCAAATAGTAATTAGGAATCCATGAGCTAAAACCACCCAAAAATGTGGCACCCAAATCCTTAATTAAAAATACAACACTTGAATCCCAAGACAAGTACATAGGCTAAAATAGCACATTCCTTCCACTTGTCATAAGTTTATAATAATCCACTCACAACTTGGGTGCTCTATTTTGGATCCATTATATCAAATTAAAATATTCCTTATGACATGTCATGACACATGGAATAATCTTTTCAATAAGTATAACTCGCTCAAGTACAACTCTTTTATGTATCATAGATGTTCTTAGATTTCCAATGTAGAAGGCCCAACTTCTAAAGGTCATAACTTTTGCTCTAGGAAGATGATTGTACTTGTTTAATTTTTAATTGTAGAGATTAAAAATTCCATATCAAAAGCATCAAGGAACCAATTCCAAATAACTTGAAATATCTACTCTGGATAAAAATTACCTCTATGCCTTAGAAATTTAGTTTTTTCATTTATAGCCCTTGCATTTTTTATATTATTAACATTAGGAGTAAGGTTGAGACATATTTCCTAACATTATCCCACTTTTAGAATAAATTTAAAGAGAAAAGGAAGTACCAAAACTATCAACTAATTTCTAGGAGCCAAGAGGATTATAGACTCGTAGAACCACCTAATTTTTTTTATGCTCACTAGCTTCATCAATACATATGCACCATTATGCAAAGTGTCAAATTTCTCTAGCTTCACCTTACATACTCTACCATATCATGAAAAAAATAGTACCTGGCATCAATATACTTCATCCTCACATGAAAGGTTAGATTCTTTGCTAGACGTATGACACTTTGACTATCACACAAAATTGTAAAAGCTCTTAGAGTTATCCCCACATATGAACACAAATATTTAAGCTAGATGGATTCATTAAAAGTATGAGGAGCTATCATATACTCTTCTTATATGACCACATATTATTTATCACTCATCAAACTAATTGAACCACCAAACATAGTGAAAACATATCCACTAGTTAAATTTATTTCTATCAACATCCCCAAACCAATCTAGATCCATAAATAGTCACTAAGTGTTGTTACCCTATATAATTATCATGATAATAAATGTACTCAAAGGTAACCCACAAATATATTAATACCCTCTTCATTGCATCCAATGTACTGATTGAGGATTATCCATGAATTGGCTCAAGAGTCCCATTGTGTGGGTGATGTTTGGTCTAGTAAAAAGTATAACATGCATTAAGCTCCTAATGGGACTAGCGTAAGGTACTCTAGCCATATCCTCCACATCTCTAGGATAATTTGGACACTACTATTTATATAACTTAGACTCATAAAAATAGGAACATATAATGATCTACAAGCTATCATGTTGAACCTCTCCAACATTGAGTTCACATTATTGCTCTAATCCAACCAAAGCTTTTAGTTTGCCCTATCATCTCCATTCCAAAGATGAGAATGATATAACCTAAGTATTTTATTTCAAATTATTCTAGAAGATAAGAAATCAATTCATAAATCGTGTCATTAATATTATAAAAAATAACGTCATCAACATATAATACGATAACAATAAAATAATCATAGCCCATAAATGCAATGATATGATTTGAATCTCAAAAATCCCAATCCCAACACAAATAAATAAATAATTGATACTACATCATAGGTGATTTCTCAACTCCATACAAATATTTCTTCAACTTAAATATCAATTTTTTAGTTATCCTTTTTAATGTAGTTCTGATCTAGTCATGTCATGTAAATACCTTCCTCTAAATCACCATGGAGGATAGTTTTCTTCACATTCATCTTCTTAACCACAAGGTAAAAATATATAATAGATAATAAGAACTAAATGGATGCCATATTAGTAATTAGAGATAAAATCTCACCATAATAGATTTCCTCAACTTGGGAATATCACTTTGTAACCAATCTAGCCTTCTCAACTTTTTCATTGGGATTGATCTTAATTTCGAACATCCATTTACATCCAATGATTTTGCATTTATTAGGAAAAAATATTGAGTATAATGTGTCATTTTTATTCAATACAACCATCTCATCATTCATGACCACTTTCTAATACTTTGCATCATCCATAACCATAACATCCTTCACAATCCTAAAATTGTCAATGTTAGTAATCAAAGCAAAAATTTATCTCCAAATAGTAGGATTATACATGTTGAGCTATTATATTTTTCAAGTGGACCTCCTCAATGACTAAGGTGGAGGTTCTATCTCTTCTTCAAAACTTTCTAAACTATCTAAGTATTCCTCTCCTCAAGTCCTTCATGGGATTTCAGTTCAACCCTATTGGTCTTGGGTACTTGAACCACTTATTCCTTTTTATCCTTCTCTGGTTTTAATATTAAAGAAGAATGTTTAAATTTTATAAAGATAACACTTATACAAAATAAATCAACCATAAGATCTTAAATATTGTAACCTTTCACATTGATTATATAGATGATGTATATGCATTTTATAGCTTTCTTCTACAACTTAGGTTACTTATCCCTATGCACATGTGCATATTTCTCACAATAAAAAGCTCAAATATTTTTCAATGAATTATTGTTTCCTAACCATACGTCAATAGTTGTATTCTCAATAAGAGTTGTTATAAGAGAATTTTTAACTAGGTAAAAAATCATGGCAACTCATTTTTCCCAATTTTTTAATCTACATCAAATCTATTAAGCTTACTTCTAGCCCTCTCTATCAACATTGTTTTCATTATTTTTACAATTCCATTATTCATAGGGGTGTATGGATTTGTCTTACATATCTCTATCTTATGATCCTTATGGAATTTATAAAATTTATTGAACAAAACTCATCACCATTATTAATCCTCAACTTCATACTAATCTAATTCTCTACAAGAGACTTAAACTCTTTAAAATGAACAAATATTTTAGATTTAGTTCTAAGAAAATATAGCCATATAATTTTATTATAGCCATTAATGAAAGAAAAATAATAAATAAATTTAGAAATTGAAGGAACATTGGCATAACCAAATACATCATCATGGATTAAGTCCAACATCCCAAAATATTTATAAGAGCTAGAGTAAAACCACATGTGGTTCTATTTTTTATATACAAAATTCTCAAAAAAATAAAATTCAAGATCACCAACATTTAACCCTTCAACAAGGTTTTTATTTTTAGGGCCCTTAGACCCTTCTCACATACGTGGTACATCCTTTAGTGTCATAAAATTATATTATTAGTTGGTAGCTTAGTATTCAAAGAATGATAACCCTTACGTACTTAGAAATCATGACCATCGGAAGTGGATGCAACACTTGTCTTTGTTGTTAGTTTCAATGGTGAAGGTGTAGATTTTATAAATCTCTTCATTGTAGATAAATTACACCAAATTGTGTATGCATTCAAATAAAATAGAATGATTTTGAAAAAATTCTTAGCAAACACCATAACCCTTCTCACCATCTTGCACCCTCCACTTGAGAAAACAACCTACACTTCTAAAGTGTTAAGTTTACTTATAGAAAAGTATGTTCCACATTATACTAGGTATATATCATAAACCATTAATCCCCTACACTCCTCTATTGAGGAATCAATTCAATATTTTTCCATGGTTAAGTGGAAGCAACTTCCTACACTAATCTAAGTAGGGGAGAGTTAAAAAAATCCTTTTAACACCTTTATAGTTACATAATCGAAAGATGCACATTCAAAACTTAAGCAACATAAAGATAATGCAAACCATAACATAGTGTTTACGTGGGAAAACCCTTTCAGGAAAAAACCCATACTCCAAATCACACAACTCAAATTATATTAGCAACAACACAAATAGTTACAATACAATATCAAAGCAATGCTCAAGATTCTTCACACTAAAATGAGAATCTAGAGTAATTCCGATAGCATATCTGTATACAAACAATCTTCAACTTGCCACCTTAAAAATCCACTAAGGCATCACCAATTTATAGAAGAGAAATTGGGCACCCAAGAAGTCCATGTGTCATCTCCAAAATCACTACATGCATGCAAACTAAGTTGGAGAACATACATGGCATCCAACTTCACCTGCTCATGTAACTATCACAATTCCTCGACATGCAAGCCTTTTGTCATAAACTGCTATGCAACAAAATCAGTCATATCAACATGCAAGGCATGATGATACATGCAAGATATTCTCCAAATCAATAGTTGTCATAGTTGCCTCTTACAATTATCATAGACTATGATAATAAGTGTCATAATTTGTTATAGTACTTGACATAGCAACATATGACAAATTCCATCAATCTACCCTAAAATATAGGTCCTCCGAAAGTGGATGCCTACCTCCACAAATGTAGCTTACAACAATTACATGTCCTTTTCCATGTAGGATGCCACATCACTGGTAGGTCCCACAAAGTGACTACATATTTGGTAGGTAAATAAATATCACAATATAAACAAATACATCAAATAAATAATAAATTAAATGCTAGGACTCTAAGGTTGAGACACCCTAATCCCAATATTCTCCCACTTGTCGAAGACCTGTCTGTTGGAAGTTTGTGTTGTCATTGATGTCAACCTATGAAGATGCTTTGATTGGTTGCATTATGTTGTCATTAGTAGTCTCACTAATGTCAACCTCTAGTGTTACTTTTATGATCATTTGTTTGTGATGTTCAACCTCTTGTGTGGTTGAGATGATAAGAAGAGTGTTACAGGTGATGAGATGATGTTTGTAGTGCTTGGTTTCCAAGTGCTTTTGAGAAAAAATGAATAAAAGAGGAAATAGTATCGTAAAGAGTTCAGTGTGGCAAAGTAGCAGTTCAGTGTTTTACTCTGCATTTCTTCATGGTTGAAGATCTACTTGTGTAGTTTGGATATGTTGATAAAAGGTGTTATGTACAAAATTTCATGTTCTAGATCTTTTGACAGAAGAAGTTATGTTGACTAGTGTGTGAACTGTGAAATAGTGGTGTCTAGGAGAAATGGTTTTGCTCTGCATTTCTCCATGTTGTGGTTTTTGGTCTTGCGGATTTGGAAGTGTGCTTATATTGTTCATATATATCCTTAGTCTATTTTTTTTGAGTTTTGGCACTCTTCAAGGTTGGATTCATGAGTTACAGTATGTGGAAGGTTAACTGGGTGTACATAATGAATATATATTTTAGGTGTTTGTTGTTGTGAAGAATTTGTTGGTTTTAGGGTGTTGATGGAATATTCCAGATTGTGTTTAAGTGTTGTGTGTGGTCTACAAGTCATCTTTGGATCAAAAGAAGAATGTACTTAAAAGTTTAATGGTGTTAACGACAGTTTGATTAATTTTGGGTGTTTACACTAATTGTGGACGTGCTTCAATGTTTGTGGAAGTATGGTGTGTCTTGTATATGTGGATTTAGGTCCAAGTTAAGGTGTGATGTGGTTCGCCTTCATTCCTCTCCACCACAGGTATGTTTTGGTGCCGACCTAATTTGAATTTTCATGTTTGAGGTGCATAATTGACCTTGTAGATTATTTTCAAGGTTGAGGATAGTGTATATGTGTGATGAAGTGATGAAGGAGTAAGTGTGGTGTGTGTGGTGTGAAGTGTTGAGATGTAAAGTGTGAAATGTAGTGTGAGATTTAATGCCTAAGACTACTAGAAGTGGTGAGTAGAAGGTATCTACATTCTTCAGTGAGGTTGTGAATGTTCTAGTGAAGCAGTGGTGGATATTTTTTGTTGCTATGAGATGGATATCTCATTGTAACAATGTTCTATCTTCTTCTTTCTAATCTGGTAGGGAGCCATTGGTAGTGAACCCTTCTTTCTTTTGAGTAGTGATCCCTCCAACAGTGAGCTTATTATATTTAGTATTGTAATTACTTTATATTATGAGCTAATCCTCATCATGGTTTTTCCCTTCTTGGGTTTTCCATGTAAATCTGGTGTTTGCTTATGTGTTTGCATTAATATTTCTCATGTTTTTATTCTACTAATGCATGATAAGGTTTTAATGGTTGTTAAGGGTTTAAAGACTAATACAGATCTAAATGTTAATAAGGGTTTTGATGTTTTAATGTACAACTAATTCACCCCCATCTCAATTGTCTTGTGCATTCAATAATTGTTATCAGAGCAAGGTTCCTTAGAAGAAAGCTTAATTGCTTGAGGTAGATTCGATGGCACACAAGAAAGAGGATCCTTTTTTGATGGATCCGATTATGCATTTTGGAAGACCAGGATGGAAGGTTTCCTTGTCTCCCGAGGGTTTGGAGTTTGGAAGTCAATTAAATATGGATATACCATGCCTACTAATGGACTGTCAACTGATGATGAGATCAAGGCTTATGAGAACAATGGAAAAGAAAGGTATGCTCTCTTGAGTGGTCTCTCTAATTCAGAACTTGTGAAGGTTATGAGCTACAAATCTGCTAAAGAAATCTGGAAGAAACTAGAAAGTGTCTATGAAAGAGATGATAAGGTCAAGTAAGCAAAGATGCAAAATATGAAGACTAAGTTTGAAACCCTAAGGATGGAAAAATATGAAGATATTATAGGATACATGCATAGAGTGGACAAAGTTTTCAATTTCATTAGAGGCCTTGGTGGAAAACTTGAAGGAGATGAGGTAGGAAAGAAGGTATTAAGAACTCTTCCTAAATTTTATAGTCGTAAGGTTTTTGCTATTGAAAAGGCTCAGAATTTAGATCATTATTCTAGGGATCAGTTGTTTGGTGCTTTAACTACTTTTGAATTGAGAGAGTTTGGTCCAAGTGATTCAAGAAAATAGAATTATTTTAAAGTTATCAAATTAGTGAAGAATGAGGAATTAGATCCATATGAGTTTCATGAGTTAGAAGTAAACTTTGTGAGGAGATTGAAAAATGGAACTAGAAAATATAGAGGTAAGTTAACTTTCAAATGTTTCAATGGTGGAAAGATATGTAATTATGCTTCAAGATGTCCAATCAAAGCTTCAAATGAAAAATTTAAGGAGAATAAAGGTAAATAAATTAAGATAAGTTATTATGTTAAAGAAGATGCTAGTATATCTGATGATGAATCTAATTATCCAGATGATGAAAATGATGATTAATGCTTGTTCATGGCTCTAAATGTTGGAACTATTTTTGCAAACTCTGATAGGTGTATGAAGGAAGTTTCTCTAGAAGAAAGTCATAATTTTTCATAGGGACTATGGTGACTACTTTTCATGCTAGAGAGGACAAAAACTACTAGATTATTGACAAAAAATGCTCAAATAATATGACAGGTGATAAGAGTAATTTTGTTAAACTTGAGAAGTTTGAAGGTGGTTTTGTTAAGTTTGGCGATGATTCATCTACTAAGATATGTGGAAAAGGTTCAATTAGTTTTGATTGAAAGGATAATACAAATGATGTTCTTTATGTTAAGGTTCTCCGACATAATCTTCTAAGTGTAGTAAAAATGTGTAGCAAAGGATATAATCTTGTATTTTAGGATGGTAGTTATGAAATCAGGAAAGGATTTGGAACTTTGATTTTTGCAGGAAAGAGGATAGATGGAAATTTTTACCATCTTAAGGGTGCTCATGGTATGCGATTTATGACTCAAATCAATGAAATTTGGCTATGACATAGAAGAATGTGTCACATCAATTTTGATAGCATAGTGAGGATCAAATTTTCTCAAGTTGTGAGAGATCTGCCAAAAATTACAAAGCCTATCAATGCATTTTGCAAGGAATGTTAGGTTGGGAAGCAAACAAGAAAAAGGTTTAATATCAAAGAACATTCTATTGTAGGACTTTTGGAGTTGGTGCATATAGACCTTTTTGGACTTACCAGAACAAGAAGTTTTCAAGGTGACATGTATTCCATGTTATTGATTGATGATTACTCTAGAATGACTTGGGTAACTTTTCTCAAAGAAAAATAAGAATCTCTAGATAAGTTTAAGGCATTTAAATCTATGGTTGAGAATGAAATGGATATGAAAATCAAATTTTTAAGATTTGACAGAGGTGGAGAGTTCACCTCTAGTGAGTTTAAATTTTTTTGTGAAGTCCATGGAATAAAGAGACATTTTTCAACTCCTAGGACTCCTCAACAAAATGGAGTAGTGGAAAGGAAGAATAAGACTGTTTAAGAAGTATCGAGGATAATGATGAAGGAAGCAAATATATTGGATGTCTACTAGAGAGAAGAAATTCATACTATAGTTTACATACTTAATAGAGTGTAAGCAATGAAAAACAATTCAAAGAATCCCTATGAGTTATGGTACGAAAGAACTCCTATCAAATATTTTAGAGTGTTCGGAAGAAAGTGCTATATCAGAAGGAATGAAGAAAACTTAGGAAATTTTGATGCAAGATCTGATGAAGGAATCTTCCTTAGATACTCTACAAGAAGTAAGGCTTACCGATACTATAACAAGAGGCTAAAAAGGATTTTTAAAAGTGCAAGTGTCAATTTGGATGAAGACTTACATAAAATATCAATGCTAATTGAAGAATATGAATTAGATGAGTCCTCTTGCAGAGAATAAGAGAAATATGAAGTTAAGGAAAAATAAGTGCAAGTTGAAGAGGAAGAAACACCTAAAATGACCCCTAAGACCGCTAAGTATGTATAGAAGAATCATTCTGAAGATTAGATCATTGGTGACAAAAGAAATGGTGTATTAATAAGAAGAAAGGCTGCTATGATAGAAGAACAAGTAAATCTATGTTTACTTTCCAAATTTGAACCTGAAACAATGATTGAGGCATGAAAAGATGAATTTTGGATCAAGGCTATGGAAGAATAATTAATGTAGATTGAGAAAACCTGACTTGGGAACTTGTCCCAAGACTAGCAAACACAAATGTGATTGGAACTAAATGGGTGTTCTAGAACAAAGTGAATGAGAATGGAGAATTTTTTAGGAATAAGGAAATGCTTGTGTGTAAAGGATACTCACAAGTAGAAGGAATAGAATTTGAGGAGACATTTTCTCTAGTGGCAAGGATGGAGGAAATTAGGATGTTTTTGGCTTTTGCAACACACAAGGATTTCAAAGTTAATAAAATGGATGTAAAGTCTACATTGTTGAATGGTGAGTTGGAAGAAGAGGTATACATTGAATAAATAGAAGGCTTTTAGTTATCAGATAATCCTAATATAGTTTGTAAATCGAAGAAGGAACTATGTGGACTCAAGAAAGCTCCTAGATCTTGGTATGCAAGATTGGATAGGTACTTGTTACAACAAGGATTCAATAAAGGTACTGCAGATAGCAATATTTATTTTAAAGTTAAGAAAGATCAAATATTGATTGTGGTTGTGTATGTTGATGATATAATCTTTAGAGGAAATGAAGCAATGTGCAAGATATTTGTAGAAAAAATACAATATGAGTTTGAAATTTCAGTGTTTGGGGAATTAATTTCTTCCTTGGGCTACAAATCTATCAGACAGAGAAAGGAATATTCATATCACAGTCAAAGTATGTTGAGGAAATGTTGAAGAAGTTTGGAATGGAAGACTCTAAACCAGTATGTACTCCCATGGTTACTAGTTGCAAGCTCAGTAAGAATGAAGAATCTCCTAAGGATGATTAGAGCAAGTATAGATCAATGATTGATGGACTGCTATACTTAACTACTACTAGACTAGATATCATGCATGCAATTTTTCTTGTGGATAGATTTCAAGAAGATCCTAGAGAGTCACATGAAGCAACAATAACCAGGATATTTAGATACTTAAAGGGCACTCCTAAATATGGCTTGTGGTATCTAAAAGATATTGGTTTCTCTTTAAGTTCTGATATAGATGTAGATTAGATAGGTTATGTGGATGATAGAAGTGCAAGTGGTGGTGCTTTCTTTCTTGGAAGTAGGTTGGTGTCTTGGCTTAGTAAGAAGTAGGATTCAATGTCATTATCTACTATAGAGTTAGAATACATTTTTGCAGCATCATGCTACACAAAAGTGTTGTGGATCAAGCAAACATTGAAGTATATCACAGTGTCATATGATGAACCAATTCCTCTCTTATGTGACAATACAAATTTTATCAATATTTCAAAAAATCTAGTAGTGCATTCAAGGAAAAAGCATATCTCAATTTGGTATCACTTTCTAAGAGAGAAGGTTACAGAGAATTAGGTGAAGTTGGAGTATGTTCCTACTAAGGATCAGGTTGTTCATATCTTCACAAAGGATATTCCTAAGGATACTTTTGAGTAGCTTCGGGAGAAGTTAGGAACTTAGGGGTTATTGCCCCTCCTTATTTTAATTAGATGCATATGTTGTCCTTTGACAATTGTGTCAAATGATATGAGTAGGGAAAATGGAAAAGGGTAAGTAGTTGTGGTTGTTGATTGATGCAGTCAGGTGAAGCATATGGTGTGAAGAAAAGAGTGTATAGTAAAGGAAAAGAGTTGTGTGTTGGTGTTTTCCTTTGAAGACTTTTCAAAGGAAGTGAAAGTAGAGGTTACAAAGTAGTTGTTTTCCCTTGTAGGTGTTGCCTTTGGGGGAGAAATAGTATATGTGAGATTGATGTCAAAGGGGAAGCAAAGAAAAGAAAATTTGTGTTTCTCTTTGCCATTAATGCCACAAGGGGAGAGAAAGTTAGCTAAAAACACATATGAAGAAAGGGGGAGAAAGAGGAAGTGTTGGAAAGAAAATATGCTTGTGTTAGAGGGAGTAGTGTGCACTAATGTGTAGTGTATGTGATAGTGATCAGAGTTGTGTTTTCTATTGATGGTTTTTCATATCATGTGTTGCCATAAATGACAAAGGGGGAGATTGTTGGAAGTTTTTGTTGTCATTGATGTCAACATATCTATGTTGTTGGTGCATTGATGTCAACTTATGAAGACGCTTTGATTGGTTGTATTATGTTGTCATTAGTAGTCTCAATGATGTAAACCTCTAGTGTTTCTTTGATGAGCATGTGTTTGTGATGTTCAACCTCTTGTGTGATTGAGATGATGAGAATAGTGTTGCAAGTGATGAGATGATGTTTTTAGTTCTTGGTTTCCAAGTGCTTTTGAGAAAATTTGAATAAAAGAGGAAATAATCTGGTAAAGAGTGTTTAGTGTAGTAGAGTAGTGTTTAGTGTTTTTCTTTGAATTTATTCATGGTTGAATATTTTCTTATGTGGTTTAGATATGTTTATTAGAGGTGTTCAGAGGTGTTATATCCAAAATTTCATGTTTTGGATTGTTTGGTAGAAGAAGTTGTGTTCACCAGTGTGTGATTTGTGAAACAATGGTGTTTGGGAGAAATGGTTTTGCTCTATAATTCTTCACATTGTGGTTTCTGGTCTTGCAAATATGGAAGTATGATTATATTGTTCATATCCATCCTTAGTATAAGTTGTTTGAGTTTTGGTTCTTTGCAAGGTTGGATTCATGAGTTATAGTATGTGGAAGGTTAATTGGGTGTACATAATGAATATATCTTTCAGGTGTTTGTTGTTGCAAATAATTTGTTGGATTTCAGGGTATTGATGGAATACTCGAGATTGTGTTTAAGTGTTGTGTGTGGTCTATGATTCATCTTTGGATCAAAGGAAGTGTGTACTTAAAATTTTAATGGTGTTAACACTAGTTTGACCGACCTTGGGTGTTTACACTAATTACGAATGTGCTTTGATGTTTTTGGAAGCGTGGCATGAAGCATATACATGGATTTAGATACAAGTTAAGGTGTGATGTGGTTTTCCTTCATTCCTCTCTACCACAAAAATGTTTTGGTGATGACCTAATTTGAATTTACATGTTTGAGGTGCTTAGTTGACCTTGTAGATTGTTTTCAAGGTTGAGGACATATATATGTGTGATGAATTTATGGAGTGAAGTGTGGTGTGTGTGGTGTGAAGTGTTGAGATGTAAAGTGTGAAAGTGTGAAATTTGGTGTGGGATTTAATGCCTAAGACTACTAGAAGCATTGAGCAGAAGGTGTCTACATTCTTGAATGAGGTTGAGAATGTTCTAGTGAAGTAGTGGTGGATATTTTTTGTTTCTCTGAGATGGATTTCTCATTATAACAATATTATATCTTCTTCTTTCTAATTTGGTAGTGATACATTGGCAATGAGCCCTTCTTTCTTTTAGGCAGTGAGCCCTCCAACAGTGAGCCTATTATATTCAATGTTGCAATTACTTTATATAGTGAGCTAATCCTTATCATGGTTTTTCCCTTCTTGGGTTTTCCACGTGAATTTGGTGTTCTCTTGTGTGTTTACATTACTATTTCTCGTGTTTATATTTTTCTAATGCATGATAAGGGTTTAATGGTTGTTAATGGTTTAAAGACTAATGCAAATTTGAATGCAACTAAGGGTTTTTATGTTTTAATGTACAACTGATTCAACCCCCCCTCTTAGTTGTCTTGTGCATTCAATATAGGAGTTTATGGTGAACTCCTCAAACACCCTAGGATCAGCTGCAAGACAAAATAACTTCCACAAGAGATAAATGGTAGAAATATCACAATATCATTAAGGATGCAAGAATGCCAAACTGAATATGGCAATGTACATATGATGCCTTTCTTATAAAGGAAAGGTGGTGAATATGATTAGAAAAGATCATGACAAGTGCCTTAATCCTATCACATGAGATAACTAAGTCCTAAAAACCTAGGATAAGATAAGTTCTAGAAAATAAAACTCATCCTTCTAGAAGGAATCCTAGAGCCTGATTAAACTTAACATGTGAATGTGTCCCCTAATTACCTAGTGAGATAAATTACTAGGTACAAAAATTTAATTCACACCAAAAACCCCCTTAAGTGAAACTTAGGAGAGAAGATTATTATGCAAAGATGTAAGGATGGGTCCTGGCTACTAGGCCATGTTAGGTAACCATGTACAATTCAAATGAAATATCTCACAAATGTAGAAAAGGAGAAAACCCAGTGGGACAAAACTCCTCCCCAAAAGAGAGATGAAATACAACAATGATATCCATCAAAAATCCAATCAATCTCTATCCACACAAAGGATGATAAGAGAGATCGTACAACCCCCCACAATGAGATAACCTGCTGCAAAGAGAAGCACTGGAAGTACACTATGGAGTAAAACTGGAATCCTCAATTTGACAAGCAAGGAAAGATACTTCTATTTGCTAGAAACCATATTAGAGTCACTCAAGGACTCAGGTTAGAATCATGATAAGAAACAATAGATCCGATGCCAAGGAACACTAGAAAACTTGCAAATTGGCACAACTATGGAATCTATGAAGAAAAAGTTGATTGAAAAATGATTTGGAATTGAAATGAAGTGCAAAGAAAATGCAAATCTAATGACACAAAAATAGAAATAGTACATGCACTGATGAATGTTCACATCTACCTCCATGAATAAAAATGACCTCATATCTATGTAGAAGACAAAATCAGCTTTCCAACACTACTTGAATTGCAAAAATATGATACCCAAGGAAAAAGTTATGAATTTTTTTAAAATGGTAGATTTTGCTAGCTGACAATGCAAACATAACCCTTCTGATTTGATTTTTGAAAAAATTATCAAATGCATGAAAAAATAATGGATACCTAGATAATATTTTGATGCAAAGAACAAAACCTAGTTTTTTTTATCCAATAAACAAAAGATGAAAAAATGAATTTTATTTAACCTCCAACGTGTAGAAAAAATGATGCATGACACTTTTTGGATGGAATTTTGTTCTAGATCTGCTTAAGATATGCAAAATTTAATTGATACCTAGATGGTGTTTCAACCCTAGGAACAAAACCCATAAACCATTTTTCTTACCAATGAGTGGAAGCTAGATTTTTGAAGCAAAAATGAAAACAACTC
>VDFB02259293.1:0-35899 GCA_007258455.2 Sequoia sempervirens
TAGTAGCTTGGGAATCCTTCCTTATGCATTTATATTTTAATCATGATATATATGTCAATCGACATGATTGCAAATATATGCGGATTGATTGTATAAGAAAATGTCTATATGAGATATATGCATATATATCAAGATATACACATGTATTGATATGTAATGTGTCAACATGATGGAATGTTTGTACGAATATATCAATATATGTATATATAGGTATATACATATGGAATTATTTATAAAATGATAACATGGATGTATGCACTTGAAATATCGAATGATGTATATTCATTATTGCTTTGTATGAGTTGATGGATATATATATAATATTGATAGAGTATAATGTTTGAATAAAGCATTGTTAATAAAGCATTTATGCTTATAATTACCAAGCGCATACTATATGAAATATAACACACATAACATACAAGTATTGGTGTAGCAATAATGTGTGCACTATAGCAGCACTAGAGACATTTAATATGTATCATTAAACTTGCAAATGGAATGCAATATATATGGGAAGGATATAAGACTTGGTTAAGAGTTTATAAAAGATATTTGAAGTGCATTTAAAAAATATTGACTAGGTCATAAAGCAATAAACACCAAAAGCACATATAAAGGATTATGTGGTGCCAAATTATAAAAACTACATTACATTAGAAGTCTAATTTGTGAAGCTTTGTCTAGTGATGGAAGACAAAGTAAAATGGAGAACAAGTCAAGTAGAAGTTGGCATGATTTGAGTCAACCTGTTTGATCATTCACCTTGCATTTTTGAAATGCATTCTCGTTGTCTATGCATTAAGAGACCTGTTGTTTTGTTTTGCTAAGTATTGAGTTTTAATGTAACCACCCATTGAGATTAGTTGTTGAGTCGATCTTAAGAGTTGAGAAGTGTCATTTAGCATAGCTTGCTTGTAGGCAACAAATCTCATATTTTTGTATAAATAGGGGTGACGATTTTCTCATTTGGACACACAATTCACTTGCATTTTGTTGCTTTTTATCTGTGATATTATTGTTTGAGCTAAGAGTTTGTTAGTGAGGAAAGATGAGAGAATTATTGAGAGAATTTATGTGAGTGGGTTTGGAGAATTCTAGAAGAGTTTTGTTGCCAATATGCAAGCTATTTATGGAGGCTAGGATTGGAAACCACCTAGATCAATCGAAACTTATACTTACAAGCATGTTGTATCTTACTCCCTTATGCTTGTTTGACTTTGGAATGTTTCCATGATGCTTGAATGTTTAGATATTATTTACTTTGAGGTAACATACCTATCAGGTTGATGCTTTTATGTACCCTATATGGGATTTTATATGATGTGTTTCTTTATGAACTTTACGTAACTAGTTTATACTATACATATATTGAAATGAGAGAAATAGATTACATCAACAACTTGGGGGAAGTATTTTGTATTTGATAGTATATTATGCTAGGTAAACCCTAGTGGTTAGTGAGGTTAGCAATACAAAAACAATGATAGTATAAGAGACATGTTGTCATTGATATGTTGTAATGTCATGCAAACCATATTATTAGTCAATATTTGAACGATCACTTGATCTTTGCTTTACTTGATTATTGATTGGAACCCTAGGTTGAGAATAACCTACATGATCGGTATGATTGTTGATTGTTTATTTTATCTTAGGATTAGGGTAAACTAAGGATGAGATTATCCTATGTGATTAATTTGATCACTTGAATTTGTGAATTACTATTTGAATGGAGCCATAGGTTGAATTACCCTACTAAGTTGGTTGTTTTATACTCTTGACATGAAGTCATTTTATTGACATGGATCTACTTTTTGAATAGCCTTTTTAATTGATGAGATTACAATATTGAATAAGAGTCCCTTTGTTGCTGAGTTTATAATTTTATGAGGCTCATTTGTTGATGTGGGATTATACTTTGATTAAGGTCATTTATTGATGTGATTGCACATTTGATGAGATTATTCTTTGATATGAACTCCTTTATTGTCATGGTATAGTCCTAATGGAGTTACATATTGATGAGTACTTATTCCATATTAAGATGTTTCTGTATACTATACTTGTGATCGTGAAGTTTAGGAAGCCATTTGTAAGGTTAGAGCCATGAAGATTCCATAGCCATTCCTATGATTATCTAATGAAGGGATAGCTTATGCATAATAATCACTTGGTAGATATGCTTTGTGCAATATAAAGGAAATTGGTTGCTCCTATGCTAAAGATTTACCCTTTAAGAAGGGAATTTCTATGCATAGTACATGAATGGCCAACACCAAATTGAGGTAAGATAGTGGGTGAAGAGATGACTCTTTTATATGAAACTTTGTCAAAGTAGTGTAAGTAGCCACTATTTACACTGTCAGTTTATTGTGATCCAGTTAGACATTCTAGTTTGGAATTGTCATACTCATAGCAGTAGCTACCATATGATTAAGTTCTAGTTTGTAGGACACAACACTAAGCTCAAGAAGGCTATTTGTTATGGGGTTTTCCAACCAATCTCTTCGTCGAAGGGTAGGGCCATCTTGCCATATGTGGAAAATGTGTAGGGGACCGCATTTAAGTCTATGGTTGGTGGAAAAGCACTTGAGTGATGCTTCTCCCCGAGTTAGTAAAACAAGATTCGAGGGGATTTCCTCGACCAATATCTATTTTCTATGAAGCTCAACCTGACATGCATCATTTTATCCATTATGTGGAAGCTTCTGCAAAAATATAACATGTTATACGGAGAATAAAACCCAAACTATGGAAAGATTGTAACATTCTCATTGAAATGAAACGGAGAGTTAACATTTACTGTTATATCAAATTTGCACAATATATTCTTTTGTTGAAAACAGTACCTTATTTCTGGCTAAATGTGAATAGGCAACACGCTTTATTTCCCACTCTGTGGTTAAAACTTTGGAAATTCATTTGGAGTAGGAAACAACAGGCATGTTACACTTTGGCCTTTTCTACATTAATGAGCATCAGTACCCTCAATTTGTTTAGCGCTAACCAATTCAAAAGTTAGCTGAAACATGAAACTTGTGCTTTCCTCAATCTTGTAGCATTGTCCCTCATATTTCTCTCATTTTGAGAATGACAATAGAGAGTCCCCCCTCATTGTTGCACTCACTAACCCTCATTATTTGAGGCACAAAGATTGTTGCATCTTGTTAGCCCAAATGAACACCTTTAGATTCTTGCTCAAACTCCTGTGAGGGAGCCTTTTGTACTAGAAAAAATCTACTTGAATGGCATTAACATAACCATGCATACATAAACCCTTTTCTTCAACTACATTACAACGACATATAATGTTGAACATATCCAAAGTAGTCTTCAATCTAGAGTTTATATCAATACTACTTTGAAAGAAAAAGACATTTTCATATTTACAAACCATTTTAAGAGTTTTCCTTTGAATTTTTTTGTCTACATACATGCTCTCACTATAGTTAACATTAAGAATGTCTTCCCAAGCATACTTTTTAAATTTTACAATTATAAACAAATATAAAATATTAATATATAATTATAAATATTTTATAAGATTTAAATACCTTCTACACTCTATTACAAGTATTGTCATTCTAACTTGTTTCACATATGCATTAAATATATAATACTCCATCACAAAAATTTAAAACACCTTAACTCAAATGCAAGGCTCTTTAGGGTCTAAATTATGAACAGATTGGTCCCATGGGAATAAAATAAACGCTGTACGAAATGTAGTCAAGTGATGCGTTTCAAGCCCTGCCTAGGTGCTTTTAAAAAACATTTAGATGGTAGGGACAGTGGAGGGAAAAATGTAATATGCATACTACTGATGATTTGTTGTTGGTTTAGGGTTATAGTTTTTTCAGCATAGTTTGAGTGCCCCCTATTTTGAATGTTTGACACTTTGAATGCGAACAAAGTATTAGCATGGGAGACATATAGGAATTATTTAGACTTGTAAATCTAGGAGAACAGTTGACTCAGTGCTAAAAAAGAACCTTCTTTTGCAAGGTGTCTAGTCAAAGAACAAAAACAACATTACTAGAGTGACTTGAGCTATTCATGGTGCAAGTAGCCTCAATATTGTTAACCACTGAATGGTCTAATTCACCAAGAACATGACACTTGTTAATAGTTGTGAGAGATAAATTTGAGTGCAAAGCATAGAGATCTAATTAAAAAAATGTATATTAACCTTGTAATTTATACTATTGTCATGGAAGAAGCAACAAAAGCTACACTGGGCCTATGCCTATTACATTGCTTCATATAGCTAGGAATATGAAAAATATTTATTAAGGGATAGTATTTTTGAGTGTTTACTATTTGCCTTGTATTTAAGTTACAAAACTGCTGAAAGCAATATGAATAAAATATTTTGTTTATAAACATTTGTTATAGGATATTTAGTGTAACATAGTCTAAAAAGGAAAGAACTGAAACCAAAGAAACACATGACTACTGCACATATTATAGAAAGGAACTTGGAGGTTATCCATGTGCCTTTTAGAAGTGTGGAAATATAGACTAGATCAGTATTCGAGTTTAAATACAATGAACCAAAGGAAAACATGTTGCCAACAACTAAGAAGATTGCCAATCATTGAATGGCTTTGGATTAGCATTTAACAAGCGTCTAAGATCCGGGCATTTTGCTTTGGTATACATCTATAAGGATAAGCTGAGAAATAAAGGAAGAGATGATTTGCACTTTTGATTGCTTGAAAGCCCAAAAAAGCACAGAAACAAATCCATTTTCCATGAACACTGAAAATTTTGATAAAGTAGTATAGGATCAAGCACTAGTCTTCTCTAAATCCAGTCTTGTGCTTTCATAGTACTTGTTCAACACAAGGAATAGTTCAAAGACCAAATTTTTTGTAGTTGTTCTGATCTCCATGAGTCCACAATTGAAATCAAACAAATGTAACAGAATGCAATTGCAATACTCATACAAAGTCACATATGGGTGTCTACCAACGTAAACTCTTGTAGAACACAGACTTGCAGAATAAAAAAACAACATGCACAAAGTGATATAGCGATCCATAGCAACTGGACTTTAATCTATATTAAATGAACAAAGTAACCTGACCACACGTAGCCATCGAGCAATTCCAATGCCTTCTCCTCCAGCCAGATGCCATTTAATGCAATAACTTTGCATTGATGGATTATGTGCCTTCAGCTGCCAGTTTTAATCTTTTATTTTTATTATTTAATCAATCTATGCCTTCGCTTTTATTTAATCAATCTATTCCTCCTCATTTTTTTAATTTTTTTAAACAAAAATGATTTATAAAGCTACTCCCACAAATAGAAAAAGAGATAAATGTTAATTTTCCAATATAAAAAATAATTTTCAAAATTCAAACTATAGAAATAAAAAGTAATATGTTAAAATATAGCTAGTGTGTTCCCTTGTGTAGATACATATTCTATTTGATAGGTCTAGAGTTACCTCACAAAGAAGGTGAGGGCCAATGTTTCAAGTATTTGAAAGGGGAGAGTCATTCCATGGAGATGCCAATGAATTGAAGAAAAAACTAGTCTAAGAATACCCCCACTATAATTGTTCACTAAGACTCAAAGTGCCAATTTGATCTGAAGTAGAAGGAGCTATGCATGTATATGTCCTGGACTGAGGCTAAATCAACGAGACACTGGAGTCTGTAAAGAAAAAAAATCAGGTTAATGAAGTTTCTGGCACCATATTTAGTGTGGACATTGCTCTGAGGGGCCATTTGTTTAGAATGAAACATACAATCAGAGCATAGTATTCTACACTCTTAACTTTTGTTTAAAATTGGGGCTCGAATAAAACATTTTATCTTTGTTGATAAGACTCTGAAATTTATCTCGAATCTCTGGCCCTTTGAAATAGAGAGGAAGACACAACCTTTACAAAGTGGGCAACTCTATAATTGCAACTATGATTGTTATTATTTGTAACAATATATGGAGATATAACTAGGCAATGGGCAATTATATAACTGCTTCTAGTTAAAACAATATATGAAGATACTTGCAATGATTAATTGTCTTGGCTAACAGCCCAAAACACAGTAGCAAGCACCCATCACTAGCTTTTTCTCTACATTCATAGCCTCATCGGTCATTGAGAGGAGCTTGGTTCAGCTTCAGATTATCCAACCATGTCTCTTGAGTCCAAGACACTCCCTAATGGAATTTATCCTTTATTAGCCTCTTTATGGTAGTTGATGTTGATTCAATTTGTTCTTCTTGCCCAAGCCTTGCTATGGATATAAAGTGCCCATATAATTGCATTATTCAACAATTCTTTAAGTATTGTAGTATGTGAAATCACTGTTATTGAAAAATGAGAGTGAATTTTGATTGCTATTAAAAGTACATTTGTACTTGAGTGTGTGTTTGTATTCATGAACCAAACAATGCAATAAAAGTATATCTAGCTTATGTTCGTATATGTAAATGGTGAGTTTGAAACTCATGCGAGTGATTCAACACTAGCAAATAGAGAGTGATAAGATAAAGAAAAACATAAGCTAGGTATAGAGATGTCCTCAAATGCGATGAAAGAAGCACTTACAAGATATTGTCATACATCAAATCCCAATTTTTGAATGGTCGTGGACATATTCTCCACACAATTAGGTAAGCTTAATATCTCAAAAAGGGGTCCATTTGCTGGTTATGAAGCATGGAAAAAAGCCAGGCAAGATACAGAGATGACTATCTATTAGGAAAATATAAGACAAGCACATAGATGTCCGCCATTGTGGCAAAAAAAACACTAATAGGATATTGATAAAAGTCAGATCCCAGTTTCTGAAATTGATGTGAACATAGTCATCAGGGTATGTTTGATGGATGAATACAGTCATCAGGGAGGATATATAACTGATTTTCTATACAAATCACAATATTAATCGAGAAACAAGATCCACAATTCAGAAGAATAGGAAATGAAGAGTGTTAATTCAAATTCTAGATGAATAAAAAATGGGGATATTTCACAAGTGTTTTTCCCCAAAACCATATACAAACATTGTGCACAAATGTAGACATGGCGACCATAAGGACAAGGACTGTTTGAAGTTAAAATCCCGTAATTATGATTGAAGTGTGTAAGAATAAGATAAAAGTGATTGCAATAAAACAAGTATCGAAAAAGAAGAAAGAGCTACACATGCTGGTAGAAAAACAGTGAATGAAGGTAAGATAGAATCACTTCACAAACTAGACCAGCTAAGAAAGTCCCAACCACCAAAAGCAAATTAAACCAAGCGAACTGTGCCCAAAATTTCTTCTTCAGATGCAGCCTTGAAGAGATGTTGAAGGACTCTGATGAGGAGTCTTCTTCAGATGCCTCTGAGAATGCTTCAAACCCTAGCTCCTTTTTGTTTAGAAAACCTAATTTCACTCATAAAATTAATGAAAATAACACAAGTTGGGCAGAAAAAGACATAGAGTAAATAGAGGGCACTGAAGATTGTTGTTTCAGAAGCAAAGATAAAATTGGACATGAAACAGGTACTTCTTATGACTCTAACATAAATATTGAGAATGAGTCTCTACAAACTACTGTGATATAATGATGATAATATCACTGCATGTGAAACATCTCAAATTCAATAAGGAGTCACAACCATTCACAGTGTGTCCTAATAAATCTTATGTAAAAGAGATCAAAATTGGATAACTCATGTTGATGCCCGTAAGTAACAAGAAAATCCAAAAAAAATTGTGCTACAATTGTACTATTTGAAAATGTAAACCTATTTTTAGTCTAAAAAGCTCTTGAACTCAATAAATAAAAGTATATGTCATCAATAAAAATAAAATACTCCTTTGGTCTGGTCATCGGCCACCACCCAAAAAGGGTGAATTTGCATTATCTAGTCATTAAGAAAGTCGCTTTCCAATTAAAGAGGATCAATCTAAGGTTGGCCATAGTAAGCCACTCTAAATCTTGAAGTAATAGCTCCATGCATAGTCACAAAGAAAAAAAATCATCCCTTATATCTACAGTGTCCAAAACTCTGTAATCTGCAATTTCAAAAACTCGACCTCTAAAAATAACTCATGCATCTTATATATCACCTGGTCATCTGATCATTACTTCAGGATTATTATCAATAATCTTAGGTCTTATCAAATTGCTCATCTTCAACATTGCACTAATCAGGACCTGTATTTTGAGTAGTAGACAGGAAGGGAATGATTTAGACCACCCAATTCATTATATGTTTATTTATCTATGCTGCAGGAGAGGATTTTGTTTATTGGTTTGGGACTGAAAGAAATATTAGTAATCAAGGTTCACCACAATGGAAAAGTTCAATTTAAAAAAAAGGGGTACGTAGGCCTTGGTAGGTTAAAAGGCGGGAAATGGGCACAACATAGGAGAATCCTTAATCCTGCCTTCCTCATCGAGCTTTTTAAGTTGAAGTCATAAATTTCCATAATCCTATAAGATTTGAATAAACATGAAAGATATTTCATCATGAATGAATTTCTTCACACATGCTAACTAGTACGTTCGCACCCATTACGACACACCTAAAACTTGCTTTTCCCTTATTCTCTAAGAATTTGTCTATTAAGGTTTTCAGTTGTCACAGTAAATGTCCAAAAGGTTTCTTTTCATTTCATACTTGGTAACTTACAAAGATAAGGTGGATGCTATTTATGCTTGATGACTCCACCCACCCATGCACTTCTTAACATCTTTCAGCCTCTATGTTTGCTCGATGAAATGAACAAAAAATCAAGAGGCAAGTGAGGCATGAGCAAATGTTTCAGCTTTAGAAGAAAGAACAAGAAGGAAATTCTCAATATGAGCGCGAAGAAGTCTACAATTTCAGAATTTTCTGGTAGACCTTTTGCATTTGTTGTTTCTACGTCATCTACTTTGCTCTTAGCTTGATTCCCTGCATTAATTCCCATGCAGGTGAGGCGCTTGCCATAGCTGTCGCAACATTTTGAGTTGTTCCCAGCCAGTTCTATCTCGCTAAAGAGCCTTGAGACTGATGGATTATCTAATACTAGCCAAAAAACGGAAGAAGTAGAAGATGAATCAGAAAAGGACTATAGTACAGGTTTTGAGGGGGAGATTTTGGAAAGACTGTTTCAATTGAATGAGAATTCATGTAGTAGTGAACTACATCTCGTTAAATTTGATGAAGAAATGGATAAAGTGATTTACGTTCTTGATCAAAAACAAGAAAATTTGCAACCAAGGTTAGAGGATGAGGAATTTATGTTTCAAAAGCAACAACATATAATACGAAATCAGGAAGAAGAAGTTATAATTGCGAATGTTCAAGATACAAGTATAGAACAATGTGAAACGGGCATGATAAAGGTGGCATTATGTCATATGAGAATTAGCAAACTTCAACATTGTTAGACTTTGGTGTTGATACTTCTATAGAAACTCAAAGCACCAAATCCAGCACAATTGCAATGGATGATGATCATAGTGTGATGCATGCTGATGGTCAAGAAAAAAGAAACACTGGTAAGTTTTTTCCAGATTCAACAGAGACAAATATGAATGAAAAACAGACCATGGTGGCTGGTTATTTTTTTTGAGAATCAACAGAAACAAGTATTGATAAAAAGTTGAAGGTTGTTGATGACATTTTTGAGGAAAAGGCGGGCAAGGTAGAGTCTAACCATTCTGCTAGAAAGGTGGAAAAAAAGGTCATTTTTCCTCTTAAGCCATTGGAAATGGCAGAAGAACTGGAGAAAAGAGATGCATTTTCTAGATTGCATTGGCAAGAAGGAGTTGCAGCTCAACCTATGAGACTTGAGGGTATTCAAAAAGGTCCTCCAGCAATAGGTCAATAGATGAACCAAGGTGGGATGAAAATGTTATTTCAAAAAATAGAGATCTCTTGCAGCCAAATGCCATTTAATGCATTAACTATGCATTAATGGATTCTGTACCCCTAGCTGACAATTTGAATCTTTGATTTTTATTTAATCAATCTATGCTTTCCTATTTTTCTAATTTTTTTAAACTAAAAATGTTTCATAGAGCTACTCAGACAAAAAAAATTGTTGCACATGTACTCAGCATAGTCAACAAAGAAGGCAATAATGCAGAAAGCTAGAAACTACACATGTACTCAACATAGTCAACAAAGAAGGCAATTATGCAGAAAGTTGGAAACCATAGTATGCAAAAGAGAGCCTTTTCACTTTATAAGTTATTATAAACTGTAAACAGAGTTTCAAAGGCATTATATCAATAGTCTATTGTATGTATATTGCATATAGGAAGAATAATTACTAAACATATATGTTAGAGGTACATAGAGAAGAACTGTTTTCATAGGTGCAAAAAAAAATTTATATTTTTAGATGTTCGTATATGCTAAGACTTCAAAATAGTAACCTATGATGTGACATGTTATATTTTTTGGAACCATAAATAACAACAACTGATATTTTGTCTAAATGTATAATAGCAGTACTATTTCTTGAAATCAAAGATATCTTCAACATGTGAAGAGCAAGGATATTCGTTCGAACATTAGAAAGCCAAAAAATTAAAGTCCCAAAAATATAAGTCTCCTTTCTTGTATTCTTTGTTCCTTGTAATAACAACAGTATGCTTACTATTAGAGAAATAGTTTGCATAGAATTTGACAATAAGTGTTAAATTATCCAAGAAAATAAGTTTGCATATGAGTGATTTTTTTACCTTGTGGTGGCGTTTCTTGTTCATTTGCTAAGGCAAATGGCTTCAATAATGGCATTGTTTTGGTCAAGGCTGAAATGTCCTTCAATGCTAAAGTATCGTAGTGTGAATATCACTGCTGATTTATCTTTGATATAGTCTTCATAGCTCATGTTTTGGAGAGTGGGCAATAGATGTTGCATGGTGAGCTGGTCAACTGAGTAGTGGATTGTTTGTTTGTCATATGTTGTAATAATAGTTTTTAGATGCAAACAATATGTGTAACTGACTTTTTGGTTGCATTATTTGTAGTGAGCAGTTTTCTCTTCGAACGTGCCATAACTGGTGAATTTATATTTGCATTTTGGACAAGATGCATGAAAGGGATTGGAAAATGCATTTGTTGCTTTTAAAGTGCCAGAAACCTATAAAATATGTTTGAATGTTGTTAGAAGAGGCAAAAAATACAAGTTTGAATGTAACAATTGAAAAATTTGAAAGTAGTTACCTTAAATGTTGAGTGTAGTAAGTTATCAAGCTTTTCCATGCCTCTTTTGTCATTCAATTTGTAGATAAATGTTGAGTGGCATGTGTGGAATGTGTTCTTTTGATCTGTTTTTTTACAATATTCTTGAAATGCATTGCAGGATTTTTATTTCTATGCAACTGGTCTTCTATTGCAAAGTAATGTTGTTCATATGTTGGTCGCATTTGTACCTGTGAATCAATGAGAAAATTAATTTTTCTTAAAGAAATTTTCATAGAGAGAATTGTAGTATGAGAAGAGGTTTAAATTGGATGAGTGGGAAATTTTTTTGCAAACATATGTACCTATGCTCTATCTGTGCCAGTGTGGCCATCTTTGATATCAATTGCAAACTAGTTACCTATTTTCTTGGCACCAACCACCAACGCAATTATTGTTCCAGCTAGGTACTCATTTGTAGTTGTTAGTAGTTGGTTGATAGTTGTACTTGGAATGAATTTGTACTCTTGATAGAGGTGTGAGATGTTTTCAACTGTGCTTGTGTTTGTTAAAATCATAATACAATCACAATCGCCTCTGTCATAATCTATTCTAGGTGCAATTTCAAAATCTGAGATTGAAATTGTTGATCCTAGAATTATTTTGTGTTCATGTTGGTGGACAAGGTTTCCACTAGCATTTAATGTAATTGTCATTTCTACTTTCTCATCTATTAAATCAGCACATAGCATTTCTCGTGTTTTGTTGGCTTTGTCCAATGTTGCTTTGTAGATGACAACACATCACCTTGGAAAGTGTCTCCTACTCTTTTTGCATTTAGCTACTCGATTGAAACAATCTTAGGTTTTTTGACTTTTGTTCTGCAAAGAACCAAAACAATGTTATTTTAATATTGGCAATTTGGGAAAATGGGGGTAAAATGATAATACTGTGAGTACTTTACCATTGTATTGTTTCTTCTTGTGTAATTTTCATTTGCTTTGCTTGTCTTTTTGTTGCATCCTTTGATGTTTGTGTAGTTTGTATTTGCTTTAGTTGTCTTTTTGTTTTGTCTATTGATCTCTTGCAAAGAATTGATATAGTATTGAAAAATGTATTGCAAAATGTATAATTGATATAGGGTTATATGTGTTATAAAGTTGAATTGATCTATTGGGCAAGATGCAATTTTAGAAAAGTTGGATTGTGGTTAGTCCAATATGCCTCTAATTTGTAAATGGAGTATATATTTTTAGTTGTGTTAGACCAGATGTGGTCAATGAGTGGCTTGCTCATGCTGTGTGATTGGTTTAACAAAAATTGTATATTGTTGTGTTGCATATAATTGTGACGTATTCTTTTGCTTTTGCTTTCTGAAGACATGTCTACATTAAAATCACCTATAATGTACAACATGTTTTTTGAATTTGTGTATGCAATAATTGTTTGCAATATTGTTATTATTTCGTCTATCGCACTTACAGGTTTTGCATAAATATTAGAAACATTGAGTTCATTGTGAGGTAGTACTATTGGTGATGTGATGGCTTTGATATTTGTTGATTCATGTTGCTTTCTTTTTGATAGAAATAGATGCTTCTTGGTTAAAATTGTTATGCCATGTATGGTATGTACAATGAAGCTATTTAGATACTAGAGCAAGATGTTTGGCTCGAAGGGATGCATATGTGCTTCTTGTAGACATAAGCCATGTCATATTGCATAATTATGTCAGAGTCATTGACACTGTCTTTTGCATGTACTTTTAAGCTACGAGTGTTCAATGTGCATAGAAGCATATGTGATTTATTATGTGCACATATACTTTGGTTGTCAAATTTCCATTGTGCACATGATTGAAGGAAAGACATTTCTAGTTCTATTTTATCCTTAACTTTGAAGTTTTTTGTAGTTAAAGGTTTTAACAAAAATAATGATTCTACTGATTTTGTTCATGATAGGGCTGTATAAGTTAATCTGTGTTGTTTGATACCTGTGGGGTCAAAATCCAAAGCTTTCATTGTCAATCCTTGGGATTGGTGTATGGTTCATGCACATGCTACTTGTATTGAGAATTTTTTCTAATTGTGATTTTCTTATTTGTTGTAATTTTCTGGATTGGCCTACTAATGCATAGTATAGGTACCTATTCTTTGTCAATGATATTAGTGTAGCATTGTGCTAGTTTTGTGCGTTGATGGTGTCTGATTGATGGGTCATTAAATTTAATCTAGACAATATCGATAATGTTTTGTATTGTATATGCTTTAAATATTCCATCTGAACTGTTTACTAGGCCATCTTGTGTGTTGTAGTTTCTTGCATAGATTTTGACTAGAATGTTTGGTTTTAAGCATATTTGAGATGGAAGTGTAGTTGTATGGTTGTAGAGTCATACTGCATTAAAATTTTCCTCATGTTCATCGGTTGCATCTAGCACTACCATTTGGTTTGGAATGATTTATAGCATTTTATTGTTGTGTGCCTCGACATCAATTTTCCTATAGAAGAGGTGTGGAAGTAGTGGATTGAATGGTCCAGGATGAAAGAAAACTTGGTTGAGATAGTGTATGTCATCATTTATCTGGATGCCTACTTGTAGTCTATTAAGGATTGGAATAAATTTTTCATCCTTCTACCTCATAGTTGTGACCAATGAATAAAATTTTATGTGTTCTTTCCAGAAAGTATAAGGCATCAATTCAATTGCAGTAGGTTTACTTTCAAATACCATGAAGTCAAGGACAGGTTGTGCTTTGTAGAGGTCACCACAAAATATTTGATCAAGATTTCCAAAGTATGTTGTAGGTATTTGCATTATGTCTCATAGTCTTCTATCAATATACCATAGGAATGTTGAGCCCAGGTATGTGCAAGATCATCATGGAAAAAACAGGCCCTTAAGTGGCAAAAAAATCAGAAAAATCAAAGTTAGGTAATTTGACATTAAAATTTGAATAATTTATCTATATTATTTCAAAAATATGTAAGAATAGAATCTGTAGCAAATTAAATGTAGTTTCTAAACTACTAGGTTTGTTTAAAAAAAATAGAAATCTATTTTGTGAAAATTTGAAATTTTAATGCAGTAGTACTTAAATTTCATGGAAAAATTAGGAAGTAGGTGTTTGTCTAACCACCCTAACCACACTAAAATGATAATATTTTTTTATAAGATTTTAGCTATAAGTAGAGGACTCATGTCCTGATGTGATGCATATTTTTTTCTAATTTTTTTTCTAATTAAATAATTAATTATGGTTTTTTTATTTTCATAACTTTTAAAAAAATATAAAAAACTTCTTGTATGGTTGAATTCACCTTAACTTATCAAATTTCATGAAATTCAAATTTTATTTTTTAACTTATAGTATGTGAAGCATAGAATGTGATGCATGTTTTGGAATGAAAAATGACACCATTTGAAAGCTATAGATGTTTTCCAATCACAACAATCAAGAATTTAGTCATAATTTGAATAGAAAATGAATAATTATTACTTATTAATTCAAAGTAAAGAATAATTTATATTGCTGAAATTTGGGAATCTCCCTTTAAAACCCTTTTTGTTTCATCAATTTAGGGTTAAAAAAAATTTGTCAGCCACATACCCATCATATTGCCACTTTTTGGCCCATCATGATCATAGTGCTTTGACATAGTGTCTAGCACTTCAGTATTCAATGGTAGGAATTCTAATGTGTTAAAAGGTATGTGAAATGTTGAATGTAACGTGATTCCTCCTATGTTGTATGCTGCTTTACATGTATATGTAGTTAGTAAGACCTTAGGTTTGTCTAGATTGTTTTCAATAGAGTTGCTATAGATGCAAATGACAGCTTGGTATATGGCCTTTGCTATAAAAGTCTTTCCTGTTCTATCTCCACCAGTCAAAAATAGGTGCAATGGTTTTTGTGGGTTTTTGATCTTTTTTATGAGAACATCTTTAACAATTGCTTGTTGTTCACTATTTAACATTCATCTTAACCTATAGTATTCATTGTTATCTATAATATGTGGAAGCTTTACAATTTAAAATGCATTGGAATGCATGGTATTTGGGTTATTATGACTTATGTTTGGAAGGTCTATTTGTATGTCATATTGTTCTTTTTTCCTAAGCTTTTTTGGTATTGCTAGGTTAGTGTCATTTTTATCTTCAAGAGTCTAGAGATCATTTATAGCTTTTTCAATGTCACCCCATGCAGAGTTTGTGTTATGGGTGAACTTTGCACTATCTGGTACATGTATGCATGTTCCCAAGAGTCAAAGTTTTGTTTGAGTGTACCCTCATTTATGGTAAATGGTACATAGAGAACCAATTGCTCTCTATAATGATTTTCTATATCAAAGTGTTTGTTGAAACTGATGAACCCTATTACATTTGGTTTGGCTTTTGGCTCAATTGCAGTACCATTTTTGTTGTATCTTGAAACAAATTCTGCAAGGCATATGTCTATCATTGTTTGGGGATGTTTTAAATAATAGTCTATTATAGATATGGAAAGCACGTTTTTTGATTCATTTGGTTCATTGTTTAAATGTTTGACAGATTTTAGTATAAATGTACGATCATTGTCAGATCATGTATCAATGAATATAGATTTTCTTAAGTTGTAATTTAATGGCAGTGATAAAACAATATGAGCAGCTTGTTGTGATGACATTTGTTGCAAGTTAAGCAAGGCATTTCCAAGTTTACTTACCATGCGTATTGCATCAATACTACCTTTTTGGTGGTCTCTATGTATTCTTTTGAATGCATATGTCATTGATTTGTCTACTTTTGCGATATAGGAGCTATAGTACATTGCTGCAGCATATGCATTAAGCACAAACTATGCATCTGCATTGGCCTTCCAAAGATCTTGAATTTTGCTTGCAAAACTATTGTTCCATATTTGTGATGGTTTTCTCTGTAAAAAAAGTGTAGGTCTGTTTACTGTTGAGCTTAAAGCTTGAATGTATTCATCGTTAGTTATGTTTATTTCATTTAAGAACATTTTGAAAGTGAATGTTTCATCATAGTTTTCTTTTTGGAGTTTTGAAAAAATGTTGGAGGGGTTTGAAGTCATTGCTTCAATCTTCTCTAGTATTTGTAAAAGTATTTTTGTCTTTTGCATTGGTGGGAAAGGGAAATTGTATCTACAATTTTTTTTTTGATCTCCTACATTTCTTTGTGTGATGATGCTTGTGTAATGTTGCCAAAGTAGGTTGCAATTCTTTAGTGTTGCAAGTAATATACTTGTCAACAAAAGCTATGATATCCATGTTGTTATTTTCTATGTAGATTGGTGCACTTTTTACCCATATGAGCAAATGATCATGTTAATTTCCTTGATTTTGGAACTCAGTCATAGAGAAGTAATCAATGACATTTCCAAAGAAAGAGTCATCTGTAAGTATCAATTTTATTATTGCATTTATTCTATGTTTATAGTAACGCACACAAGTGATAGGATCTTTCTTGATCAATTCAAATTTATCAATATGTGTCAATTAGAGGATCCCAATTTTGCTTAGCACTAGTGAAAGTGATGAAAAATGTTGGTGGTCCTAGTCGTCGTATCATTACAAATAAATTTTTCTTAAGTTGTGTATAGTCTAGAGATATTCTTATTCTTTTGAAGTCAACATATCCAATATCTGATTTAAGAATTTTCTCTAGATTTGGTTTGTGTTTAATGTCCTTGGCCAATAGCTTTTTTCCTTTTAATTGGCCCTTTCGTATTCTTATTGTCATTGTAGACAATACTTGTATTAGTATCTTGATAGCTTTGAAAAATATGTTTGTTGTGTGAAATGAAAATTGTCTTTGTGATTGTAAAAACTCCCATTGTGCTATTTTCTGATATATGTCATTATCGCGTGGCTTTCCAAAGAATAAAGTTGGGAAATTCTTTTCCTCAGCATACTTATCTTTAAAAATTCTAATTGGATAGTTACCTTTTGCAGGTGAAATTTCAATGATTTTGTCCTACATGCTATGCATACTTACCAACTTAGTAAATCCGTGTATCAAAGTTTCTGATGGATTTTCATGTTCCATTTCATTATCTAAGTTTGTTTCACTTGTGCTTAGCGGACTATTGTCTTACTTTTCTTGAATGCTTTGTAGAACTTGTTTCCAATCTTGGTTTATGTGGACTTTGTGCATTTTGTATAATGTTGTCTTTGTTAATTGAGTCAAAGCTTGCATGATGATATTTGGTCGCACCATGCCTTTTTGAAATGCATTTCTATATTCTAAGCACCTTTTCAGTGAAACAACAACTATTTGTGTGTTGTTAATTGATTGTGGTAATTCTTTTTGTATAATGTTCATGTCAACAAGGACATTAATGATGGAACCTGTTAGGCCTATTTAAGACCTTTTGTACCCTAGTTCCCAAATTTGTGCAAATGCTATTCTAAGTGAGACAAGTTGTTCTTCTAGTTGGGCCAAAATTTGTACAGATGACAATGGCCTATTAGTTCTAATTTTGTGTGGGGTAGCGTACTTTGGGATAGTGGATTTTTTTAATGTAGAGTAGCATACCTGACATATGGAATTTGTCAATGCTGGGAAATCTGATTGTACCAGTTCATAGTATAGTTTTTTTTTGTTTTTCTTTGAATATCTTGATGTCCTTGTTGAAACATAACACTTGATAGATTGTACATGTATATTTTGATGTATCTTGTATTGTTTTCATAAATTTGTATCGATGATAACGTTTTCTTTTTCTTTGGACTCATAGGTATAGTTTGTTTTTGTTTATTATTTCTAATTAAGTTCTTAAGATGGTTAAGTCTTATTGTTGATTCATGTTTCAAATTGTTTTCTTTGATCATGTGAATCAGATTGTTGTTGTTTCTATGTAGGTTGTGTCTTGCTAGAATAAGTAGCTTGGTATTGTGTATTATTTTTTATCATCTTTTTAAGTTGATGTAAGCTTAGTGACCATTGGTGAGTGACATTTTGTGTTTCAATTCTTAGAAGTGGTTCAAAGTGCCCACTTAGAGAGTTTGTGTCATGGAATAGTATAGAGACTGATTATGTGTGACCAGAATTGTTGAAGTCTAAGTACTTCTTGCTCTTGTTGTTGACCAAAGGCATATTTGTATATTCATCCATTTGCATATCTAGCAAATGCAAAATAATTCGCCCCATAATCCACATTCACTGTGATTTGTGCATGGTTTTGCAGATAATTGCATTCTATGGAGATATGTTTGTGGGTCATGTAGTTTGTGCAATGTATATAGAGTGTCAGGATCTAGTTCATCATTGTATGATCTAATTGCTTCTTTATCCTTGTTTTGAAGGAAACTTAAGAAGTGATCTATAACTCCATTTCATATTTGAATTGATATGTAATGATTGTTAAGTAGTACTTGTAAAGAGTCAAACAAACAATCTCCAATATTGTATGTAAATGTACTTAATCTACAAAGTCTCTCATTTCTAAGTGCAAATGTTGTCAATGTTGCATATTTGGGGGTGCTTTGTGAATTGGTAGGTCTCAACATCTATCATTTCCTTTATTTTTTTGTATCTTGATGTGTTTGAGGCCAAAATATGTTGTGTACTTGTGATATTCAAAGCTATTATCTAGATTACTAAATCTATAGTTTTTTCCTATGTCACCTATTTGTTTTTATTGTGTCACGTTAGTATGCTACAAGTCCTCTACATACATGAAACTATTGCAATAATGTGTAACTTTGAAATGCATATAGTATTAAATGCATACTAATCGTTGAATGCATTATATGCAATTGTAGTAGGGAAAAACATAGCAACTAATTTTTTTTCCATAAAGACTACTTGAAGAGACTCTTCTAACTTTATTTCATCAAATATAAACATGCTCTAGAACTTTTTGCAAAACAATAATTTATATATATGTTGGGAAATGGAACTTGACTATTGGCACATGTTTATGTGACATATCATATAGAGAACAATTTTTTTGAAGCGCAAAGAAAGGAAAGGATCGATTCTCCAATCTAACCTTGTAGTTTATTGTTGAATGGTTGTACTATTGTAGATATTTGTCTCCCACTGTAATTGGATGTACTAATTCCTATTACATTGCAAATTAGACAAATGAGTATAGTGCATGATGTATACTATGCATGTCACAAACATAAAATAGTATTGTCATGTAGCTTTGTTTGCATGTAACACATGATCAACAAGAATCTTTTTTGCTCACATTGCCAATCTTAGTCTATGATCATTAATTTTTTCTTTTAATTTGTTTAGTTTGCATTTGGCAACATATTTATCATATTAAGTGGATACATTTGGGCTGTGTTATAAGAATTTTTGATAAAATTTAAGTTGTAATAAGTGTCAAAAGAATTTTTTTTATTTGTGTGAATAACTCTTTAAATCATTTTTTGTTTAAGAAAATTAGAGAAATAGAAAGGCATAGATTGATTTTAAATAGAAAATGAAAGATTAAAATTGGCAGATGGGGGTACAGAGTTTGTTAATGCATAGTTAATGCATTAAATGGCATCTGGCTAGAGGAGAAGGTGTTGGAACTACTGGATGGCTATGTGTGGTTAGTATACTTTATTTATTTAATATAGAGTAAAATCCAGCAAATTGCTATGGAAATCTTTGCTTTTTTAATTATAGATACAATTTTAGCCAAAACTGAATTGGTCCAGTGGATTACATTATTCAATATTCTTTTCACAAGCAGCATCAACCAATTACATTTTTGTATTTTAACATATTACTTTTTATTTGTATAGTCTAAATTTTGAAATTTATTTTTTATATTGGAAAATTAACATTTATGTATTTTTCTATTCATGGGAGCAAATTGAAAAATCATTTTTGTTTAAAAAAAATTAGGAAAATGTGAAGGCATTGATTGATTAAATAATAAAAATTAAAGATTAAAACTGGTGGTTGGAGGTACATAATCCATCAATGCAAAGTTAATGCATTAAATGGCATCTAGCTGGAGGTGAAGCCACTGGAATTGCTTGGTAGGTATGTGTGGCCAGGGTACTTTCTTCATTTAATATAGATTAAAGTCTAGTTCCTGTGGATTGCTATATCACTTTGTTCATGTTGTTTTTTTATTCTACAAGTCCATGTTCTAGGAGAGTTTATAGTGAGTGAGAAAGGTTTGTTGTAGTTATAGAGTCCAAAACCATAAACGAGTTACTTGAGGTGATAAATAGTTATTTTTCCCAGTTTTCTCTTATTTTACACATTTAAAGTACATAGTGTGATTGGCTATATGAGCAAAAAAGATTGTCATTAAAGTTGTTATGCATGCAAAGAAAACTATGGAAGGATATTGTTTCATGTTTATGAGTAACACAGTATGTTATTCACTGTACTCATGTGCAATGTCAGCTTTTCAAATTAACTTTCTATTTTTTTTGTAATGCAATAAGAATAATCCTATGTACACTCTTACAATGCATAAGGACTTGTTGCAAATATAGTAAGTCTACTTAACAAAAGAGGCTTAAATGCATATAGGTGGAAACCATTCCACCTAAAAGGAAGGCTTATCACTTTATAAGTTATTTGAAACTGTAAATTGAGTTTCTGAGTAGCATTATACCAACATATTATATTCTATGGATATTACGTATAGGCAGAATAATTAGTTAACATATAAGTGAGGGTAGCATAAAAAAATAGTTGTTTTCATAAGTGTTGAAGCCAAATTATATCTATAGATGCTGGTATATACTGAGACTTGAAAATAGTGATTTATGATCTGGCTTGTTCTATTTTGAAAGACAAGTTACTATTGCAATTGTTCAATATGCATTTGGCATGCAGCATCAGCTAATCACATTCTATTGTTTTAAGATATTACTTTCTATTTAGCTCTATAAATCATTCCCGTTTTAAAAAAATAGGAATATAGGATGAAAAAATGAAAACATGTTGCAAAACTTTATGTAATGCCTATATAGAAGAATTTTCATTGCACTTCAAGGAAAGCAGAAAGTTAATTTGGAAAGTTGACCTCACAGTTTGCTGTTGAATGATTAAGCACACTTGTAGCAATATGGATCTTTGTCTCCTGTTGCAATCGCAAGTATTTCTTCCTAGTACAAGGACAAATTTGACAAATGAGCACAGTGAAAAACATATACTATTTTATCTATAAACACGAAAAATTATTCTTGTGTAGCTTTTTCTACATGTAAATCAAGTTTAATTGGAACCTTTTTTGCTCATTTGCTTCAATATCACAATGTGTAATGTTAGAATATTTTTTGTGTTTTGTCACCAAAATATGCAAAAAATATATTGGCACAATATAGATATTGTGATAGCTTCACAACAACCATTGGAATCTTGCAACAACATCCATGAACAACATCCATCAACAACTCAAGGCAAATTGCACTGATTCATTTAAAGAGTGCATCATAGCTTGTTATTCCTTTATGTAGAGAAATTTTGTCATGCTTTATCTGTTGTGACAATCACAATTGTCATGATTTATATGGGCCCATGAGACCAATAAGATCTCTTAGACCTTTGTCAAAATAAATCACCAAGCTTTTTCTGATTCATCAGTGGTTTTATGTGCATTTTACTTGAAATCATGTATCAAATACCATGACTTTATGTGAACAAAGTACATAAAAGTGTACAATTTAAACTATGTTTTTCTATAGATGAAGGCTTGAAAACTTTAGAAAACAACATGGCATACATGCAAAGAACTAAATAGTTCTAGGTTTTATATTTAGCATTGTGGGCTATCTAAAATTCTAAATGCTATGGCTAGTATCATAGATATTGTTGACATGGGTTATTGGAAAAGACTTGACTTCATTCCAAAATATGCATTGTTAATGTATATTTTCCTCTATAACATTTTGCTAATGAATTCATTGTAAGAGTATTTTTTTATTTATAGTAATTGTTCTATGCTTATAAATTACACAACATATGTCTTTCATTTCACTCATTTGTCTAATTCAATAACAAAGTGTAATTTGTGAGATTCTTGAATCAACCTTGTCCTTTATTGTCTACAATTTTCTTAGAGACAAAAGTTGTACATATGTTGCAACAATGAATATTTATTTTCTTTCTAGAAAAATTGTTGCATTTGGTGTATGTAACAATTGTTATAACATTGCAATTAAAAGACAAGGTTGATCTAAGAGTCTCGCGTACTTTTTTGGTAAATTGTTGATTGCACTTGTCCTACTATGTACCTTTGGCTTTTTCCTACAATTACATGTATGATTTCCTATCAATATAAGTGTAACTAGAAAAATGGGCACAACTTTATTGGTTTCTGAATAAACATCAATGAAGCTCATGAAGAAAGCTCCAACGAGTAGTTTTATTTCTGAAATACATATATGCAACAATCTATATTGCTTTGCAAGAAAAAGGAGAAGATTAATTTGGTAACCTGACCTCGCAGTTTCTCCTTGAATGTTTAAGAACACTTCAAAGTATCAATCCCTATTACAAGGACAATTTAGAAAAATGAGTACAGTGAATGACATATACTATGTTATTCATAAAGATGAAACAATATTCTTATGTAGTTTTGTTCGCAAGGAAAACAACTTAAATAAGAACGCTCTCTGATTATTATGCCAATTAGACTGTATAATTTAAATATACTTATTTCTATTTCTGTAGCTTGTAATGAACAACATATTTTACATATTTAGGCATTATTATAAACCTGTTTCTGTAATGGTAACATAAGTTCTATAAGACTAATGGATGGATGGATTCCATATTTCCTTAAGGCTCTGAACAAGTCTGAATAACGTGTGGAAAAGTGGTGTGGAGTGTTAAATTATGGATTAATTGCAAAAGAATTGCTATAGTGAAAGAAAAGCGAGGAAAATAACTATTTATCACCTCCAGTAACTCATTTTTGGTTTTGGATTCTGCAACTATGACAGCACCCAGTCATGTAAACTCTCATAGTATAGAGACTTGTAGAATTAAAGAAAACATGCACAAAGCCATATAGTGATCCATAGCAACTGGATTTTAATCTCTATTAAATAAACAAAGTACATTGACCACATGTAGCCATCAATTTTAGTAGCTTTTCCTCTAGCCAAATGGCATTTAATACATTAACTATGCATTGATGGATTATGTACCCCCAACCGCTAGTTTTAATCTTTCATTTTTATTTAATCATTTTATGCCTTCACATTTTCCTAATTTTTTTTTTTAAAAATGATTTATAAAGCTACTCCCATGAATAGAAAAAGAGATAAATGTTAATTTTCCAATATAAAAAATAACTTTCAAAATTCAGACTATACAAATAGAAAGTAATATGTTAAAATACAGAAATGTAATTGGCCAATGCTGCCTACGAAAAGTATATCAAACAAATTCAATAGTAACATGCCTTATGGCAGAAACTAATAATTTGTAGACATTAAAAATATGGATTTATAATCAAAATATACAAATAAAAAGAAGTATGTTTAAATTATACAGTGTGATTAGCTACCAAAGAAAAACATTGAATACTAATTGCATATCTGATATCACGTTATTGCAATAATACATATTTCTTTGTGGAACATTTTACTAATGAAATGATTGCAATAGAGATCTACTTATCAACTCCAATTGCTTCATTTTTATGAATCATATAGCATATGCCATTCACTATACACATTTGTCAAACTTTCCCTTATAATAGGAAGCTACCATATCAATACAAGTACAATCAATTAAGTGAGAATCTTGAATCAAGCTTCTCCTCTATCATCCACAATTATGTGGAGGGAATAATTTTCACAGATTGAAAAAATCAAAATTTTGTCCTCTTGATAGCTTTGTTTTACATTTACTATATTTAAAATAATTTATGCCATTGTAAACAAAGGAGAAGGTTGATTCTAGAAACTCACCTTCTACTTTATTGTCAAACAATTGGCTACATTTGTACTACTATACCCCTTTCCTACCTCCAATTAGAAGCACTGGTTCTTGTAAGAAGTTTTGATTAGAAAACCAATAATTTTTTTTTGTCTTTCTAAAAAAATAGGAACAAAGCCCAAAAAAATTACAAAAATCCAAACAACTCCCAAAATTACAATTGCAATGGATGATAATCATAGTGTGCTGCATGATGATGGTCAAGAAAGAAGAAACACTAGTAAGTTTCTTCCATATTCAACAGAGACAAGTATTGTTGAAAAACAAACCATGGTGGCTAGTAATATTTTTCCAAATTCAATAGAAACAAGTATTGATAAAAAGCTGAAGGTTGCTGATGACATTTTTGAGGAGAAGGCAGGCAAGGTAGAGTGTAACTGTTCTGCAAGAAAGGAGGAAAAAAATTCCATTGCTTCTCTTAAGCCATTGGATATGGTAGAAGAACTTGAGAAAAGAGATGCATCTTCTGGATTGCATTGGCAAGAAGGAGCTACAGCTCAACCTACGAGACTTGAGGGTATTCACAGAGGATCTCCAACAATAGGTCATCTACAGATTGACTCAACAAACTCTCTATGGTTATCCATAGATTGTACAACTGTTCATATTAATTATATTGCTTTGTGTATGTCCAAAAAAGGTCTATTTTTGTAAATCCTAGCAAGTATTATCACACTATGTACTTTAAATGTGTAAAATAAGATAAAACTGAGAAAAATAACTATTTATCAACTCAAGTAGCTTGTTTCTGATTCTAGACTCTGCAATTACAACAACCCCTGGTCACTCATTGTAAACTCTCCTAGAACATGGACTTGCAGAATAAAAAAACAACATGCAGAAAGTGATATAGTGATCCATAGCAACTGGACTTTAATCTATATTAAATGAACAAAGTCCCCTGACCATGCATACCCACCAAGTGATTCCAGTGGCTTTTCCTCCAGCCAAATGCCATTTAATGCATTAACTTTGCATTGATGGATTAAGTATCTCCAGCCACTAGTTTTAATCAAACTATATATGTGGATTTATAATCAAACAATACAAATAAAAAGAAGTATGTTTAAATTATATAGTGTGATAAGCTACCAGAGTAAAACATTGGATACTAATTGCATATCTGATATCATGTTATTGCAATAATGCATATTTCTTTGTGCAACATTTTACTAATGAAATGATTGCAATAGAGATCTACTTATCAACTCCAACTACTTCATTTTTATGAATCATATAGCATATGCCATTCACTATACCCATTTGTCAAATTTGTCCTTATAACAAGAAGCGACCATATCAATACAAGTACAATCAATTAAGTGAGAATCTTGAATCAACCTTCTTCTCTATCTTCCACAATTATGTGGAGGGCATAATTTTCATATAGATTGAAAGAATGGAAAGTTTTTCTTCTTAATAGCTTCTTTTTACATTTACTATATTCAAAAAAAATTATGCCATTGTAAACAAAGGAGAAGGTTGATTCTAGAAACTCACCTTGTACTTTATTGTCAAACAATTGGCTACACCTGTATTGCTATACCCCTTTCCTTCCTCCAATTAGAAGCACTGGTTCCTGTAAGAAGCTTTGATTAGAAAACCAAGAACATTTTTTTGTCTTTCTAAAAGAATAGCAACAAAGCCCAAAAAAATTACAAAAATGAAAATAACTCCCAAAATTACAATTGCAATCGATGATGATCATAGTGTGATGCATACTGATAGTCAAGAAAGAAGAAACACTAGTAAGTTTTTTCCAGATTCAACATAAACAAGTATTGATGGAAAACAGACCATGGTGGCTGGTAATTTTTTTCTAGATTCAACATAAACAAGTATTGATAAAAAGGTGAAGGTTGCTGATGACATTTTTGAGGAGAAGGTAGGCAAGGTAGAGTCTAACCGTTCTGCAAGAAAGGTGGCAAAAAAGGCCATTGCTTCTCTTAAGCCATCGGATATGGTAGAAGAACTCGAGAAAAGAAATGCATCTTCTAGATTGCATTGGCAAGTAGGAGCTGCAGCTCAACCTACAAGACTTGAGGGTATTCGAAGAGGACCTCCAACAATAGCTAATCTACAGATTGACTCGAAAAACTCTCTATCACAGGTTCTTGCATCGCAAATGTTTAAGTGTGACCATGGTTCTCCATAGGCTGTAGCTGTTCATATTAATTATATTGCTTTGTGTATGTCCAAGGTATCTGTTTTTGTAAATCCTAGCAAGTATTCTACCCAAAGTCCTGACGTCATTGATACCAAGGTCTATAGCAATGAATTTAACTGTTGTTTTGCATGAAGTCTAAAATTATTTCATTAAGTAATATCACTTGTGACTTTTTTTCGGCGACATTGTAATATGGATTCTAAAACATATTTGAATTGGATTTTTGTAAGACTGAGATGCAATCTTCTAACTTTTCGGGGATTTAGTTTAAGTTTTCTAATTGAAAAATCTCAGACAGCTGTTAGCTTGATGTGTTTTTAATCAGCAACGGGATCTTCTCCTAGTAGGCCATAGCAATGGTTGTCTCACTCTTTGGGGTTTGCAGAGACAAACAGCAGCCAAAGTTATTTCAGGAAAACACTCTTCACCAATTGTACACACATTATCCCCAGGACAAGATCTGCAAAATTGTTAAGGATTAAGATTGTCTAGAAAATGGTAGAATGTTTCTAGAAACTTCCATATGCTAGAACATTCCTGGAGCTGTTCTAAAAAAGAACATTCTAAGAGCTGTTGTTAAAAAGAAGTTTCCAGATTTTAGAATTATCTAGAAAACTAGAAGCTTCTAGGCTTCAAGGAGATTGTAGCTATATATATGTGATTGTAGAGAGTGGTTGGAAACAACATTCAGATTGCTACTAGGCATAGCATCTGGATTGCTAGGAACAACATTTTGTGATGTAATGTATTGAATGTTAGATAAATATAATTCCTGAGTTATCAACTTTGTTTTTCCCTGTCTTTTTTATGCTCATTATTGCTGTTATATTGTTATAGTTTGGGCCTGTTTCTAACAAAAATGCATGGCAATAAAAAGCTATTAGTGGTGATTCTAAAGGAGTTGTTCTTCTGCATACATTTGTTGTTTTTCCTTTATTGCGACGGTTTTCTGTTACAACACAAGTAGAATGAATTATTGTAAATATGGTTTGAGATCAGATCTAGATGAATCAATTCAAAATGAGCTTTAAGTCTTTTGTTTTGGTTGTTCTAATATTCTCATAAAGTATTTTTCCTTCTTAAAATATTTATTTGATCTAATCAATATCTCAGAAGTTGATTTGGTTGTAATGCCTTCTTGATGGACAACGCACTGCAACAGTCTTGTCCATGTCTGCACTTCTGGCTGATGAATCTTAAAATACCACTTCAAATGCTGGTCAAGGTGGTCCTTCATTGTCTTCTAATAGTCTAGGTAGCATGATGAGAGATGTCATTAGGGGAGTTGTAGGAGGAGAGACAGGAAAGAAACTTTTCAGTGATGGTACTTTATCAGAAGAAACCGGAGGTGTAGTTATATTTGTCACACAGCAGACAACTCTAGTGGTATGAGTTTTGGAGGAATGTCGCAATTGTATTTTTCTGTGAAGCGATATCAGCACTCATTTTGAGTTTATAAGTTTCTTTCATTTTGGTGTAATACTTCATTGCAAATTCAGCTGTTTCATGTACATGATTTATCCATACTTCTATATTATTTTTCTTTATGTCAAAGTCAAATGCATTCTTTGCAGGTACGCTTGACTCCCTCTTTGGAGGTTTCTGCAAAGCTCTCAAGACCTGATGGCATCCAAGAGGGTGCCATGCCTTATACAGCATGGAGGCGTATTCCCAGTTATGGATCCTCAAGCCATAAAAACAATAGTAATAGCATTAACAATGGAAATACAGATTCAAAGAATTCTGGGTTGACATCATTGCAAGAAGGTGCCTTAATGAAGGTTTCCCATGACACTGAAGACTTGAATAATAAGGCATCATTGCTTGCAATTGCAGTCCAAGGGTTTCTTTAGCATTAAACCTATTGTGGATAAAGTAGGAATTTAGAAAAGTAAAAAATTTATGAATAATTTGTATCGCAGGTGAGAGTTTTCTGGAGTGATAGTGGTGAAAGCTTATTTATTTATTTCTGTACCTTTTGGTCCTTGTTGCATATGTCCAATTTTGGCTTACCCAGTGTTTTATATTGAACTCTCATTAGGTTATAATTAAAAGAAAAACCCTCGAGTAGTGTTATTATATTTCGCATTTCATAAATAGGGAAAGAAAGAAAAGCCTTTTATCTAGTTAATTTAGTCTAATAAAATGTACATATGCATTAATGACTTAAACTTATCTTCCAACTCATCTATTGTAAAAGATACAAAGCCCTTTTGGAGATTAAGTTTTTGCTAAATAATATAGAGGCACAAAATAGAAGAATGATATACAGTGATAAAATCTTTGCAACTATGGTGAATAAATAATATAGAGGCACAGAATAGAAAAATGATTTACAGTGATAAATAAGTGCAGCTGTGGTGAACAGTTTGTAGAGGTTTACTTCTAAGTTTTTCAAAGGAATGAGAAGCTGATTTTGAAAGTGTAATTTTCTGTGTCTTTGTTTTACGCTTTGATAAATTGAACTTCCAGCTATTCTATGATTGATGTAATTATTCATAAAATTAATTTTCTGCTGTTAAATAACTTATGTTTTGAGTTATTTAATGAGAGAACATTAGGACAGCAGCTGCCTAAGGTTGAAACTCTTCACTATATATCCGAAAGACTAGATCTCTTCAATAGTTGACGGTATATAACAATCCATGAACATGTTAAATTACTTTCTGACCATTGGGAAGTACATCTAGAAATTCAACTCACTAAACCAGCTCACAATTCTTTGTTAAAGTTCAAAAGAAGTATGCTTTTGACATCTTGAACAGCATTTTGAAATCAAGTATGGTGGAAGCAAATTCAATCCAGGAGCATGAAATCTATAAATTTGTAGAAATCACATGTATAGTAGCATTGTACTTGAAAAACTTAAAATTATTCCCATCAATTTTTTTATAATCAACATTTTGTAACGTACTATATTCCACATGAATAAAAAATCAGTTTTTCTTTAAGGAATATTGTTTTAGTTTCCCAAATTTTGACTGAGTTTTTCCCATTTTAAGTCCATGTAATTGAATTCCATTTACAATTTTCCCACATCATGTTCTTGCCATGTAAATGGAATTCTACTATGATTACACATACCAAAGCAATAAGGCAAAATCTGGAACAATGAAATCTTTGGCAACATATAGCAACCTATTTAATGACAATTCAGACAAGCTTCAGCCTCAAGTCAAAGACATGGCCATCATTCACATGGAAAAATACGATCAGTTGTTGATTGGACAAATAAATATATATTATAACATAGAAATATTATTAGGAAACTAGTGATTACCTATGAACAGCGTGTAGTATATTTGTGAAAATTGCAATAAGAAAAGAATTGCATGGAAGAAAAAAAAATGAGATACATCATGGAGATGAGAGTATATTAAAAATGTTAAAATACATACAAGCACAAATTAGCAGTAAGGACAAAGTGCAGTGAAGGCAGGATATAGGGATGATGTAAATATATATAAAGCGAGATAGCCGACAAACAAATAGTATGAGTATAATTATAATTAATTAATATAATGCACATATAATATATATTTACATGTATTTAAATAAAGATTGTAGAATGAACACTATAAATCAAAGAACAATATTGCAAAATCTGGCATAAGTGATAAAAATTTGTAGAGCAGATCTTCAACAAATCCAATTGAAATCCCAAATGCATGATAGAAGAGTCCCTTGTATATGCAATGCCAAGATCCAAGGCAACAGCTGAATGAAATGCTAGCAATTTATATCTACATAAATGTAATCATCCATTCTATACAGTGTGCGCCATGCGTAAGAGCCCTTTTAAGAGCGGCTAATGGCCCAATTTCTAACGCCACCTAAAATATACCAAATAGTTCCTAAAACCGTTTTCTGAAATCGCTATGTACAGTAAATAGAAGATATTCTAAGGGGAAGTCTACCCGAATTACCCAATATTTATGGCCACAACCTTTATTACTTAAAACAATATACGGCAGAGCATACTTATGGTCTGAAAAGATTTTACTGTCAGATATGAAATACTGTCTACATACAAATTGCTTACTCTGATCGAAAGGACATTCCATTTGATCTAACTTGAGGAGATAAGTATCTACAAGTTTGGGACTGTAGAAACAACATCACACAAAACACTAGATTATCACATTGCATGAATGCCAAAATACCTAAATCTAAAATAAAATAAAAAATTGTAGTGAAAGACCAAAGGAAAATCACCCGACCCTTAACGATATTGTCTGTGGAGAAGATCAGGCGGTTGCAAATGGCGTGGGGAACATTATTTAAATTTATACAGCCCCCAAAGTCTAAACATTGTGGCAGCGACAGACCGCCAAGAGAATTAGGGAGGGTATTTAAACTTTTACCCCCTTCTATGTTCGAGCGTTGCATCTGCGATAGATTGTCAACAGAATCAAGGAGGTCATTTAAACTTTTTAACTTCCTGTTTTGTTCAAGTGCTATGATTGAGATAGGTTGACCATGGAATCAGAGAGATTATTTAACCCTCTACAACATTCTATTTTCAAGTACAGCATAAGTGAGTTTGCCAGCGAAATCAGGAAGGCTGTTTAGACCCCTACAGTCTTCTATGTTCAAGTTTTGCTGTTGTGAAAGGTTGCAAATAGTATCAGGGCATTATTTTAAAATTTAAACACTCTCCCCTTCAAAGTCTAAACGCTGCAGATTTGTGTCTACCTGTCTTTAAAAGATATAACAGTGACTGAAAATGTAGCAGAGAATAATAAAATTTAACATGTTTTTTTCTTTTAAAGGAATCTAATAAGCTGCTCCACCAAAGGCTAAAACTCTAGTGAAAGAATTTTAAGGGATTGGACTACTCATTCCCCATGTAGTATGCAATATTCTCGACAGCTGGTAAAATTATTTATCAAGCTTAGAAAAAGTGCATTTCTTGTTCATTGCTCTAAGAAGGGCTATTGAGTGACTTTAAGATTAATTGTTTTCACCCTTGCCAACTACAGTAAGGGTGATTTATCAATAACAATACATTTATCAGAATGTCCAGAACTAGATTTATGATAAGGGGATGATTGGAAAAGGGAAAAAGTTTTAGAACAGAGAGATACAGCCAGAAGCTTCATTATCTGATAATCTTAAATCCCAAATACTTTCAAAAACTATCTTGCTAATTTGGCTGAAAATGGAAAGAAACAGAGCAGCAAGGAGACCAACCTAATTGACGCTGTGGTTTGTGAGCTTGACAAGAATACATACATTTTGATGGGGACGCAATAGACCCATTTCATTTCCTCGGAAAAAAATGGCTCAATCCCAGAGCAATGATAACTATTCTACTCTTCAAGTTTTACTCAAGTCAAGGAGAATGCTCTTAGAGATCTTTGTAAGATAAATGAAAAATTAGCTACAATCACTATCCCACCAAAAAATTGTAAGTATTCAAAGAACTCCATTAAAATTAATTCGTGATCAAGAGCAACACAAATCATTCAGTCATCCTGGAGTGTCTACGAGTTAGTGCATACCTTTGCCTCACAGAAGCCTTGCTAGTTGCAGGGCTTCCAATTACGACAACATCCACTTACTACGAACTCTCATAGCACAGGGACTTGCAGAATAAAAAAAACAACATGCACAAAGTGATATAGCGATCCATAGCAACTGGACTTTAATCTATATTAAATGAACAAAGTACCTTGACCACGCGTACCCACCAAGCGATTCCAACGACTTCTCCTCTAGCTAGATGCCATTTAATGCATTAACTTTGCATTGATGGATTATGTACCTCCAGCCGCTAGTTTTAATCTTTCATTTTTATTATTTAATCAATCTATGCCTTCGTTTTTAATTAATCAATCTATGCCTTCCCATTTTCCAGATTTTTTTTAAACAAAAATGATTTATCAAGCTACTCCCACGAATAGAAAAAGAGATAAATGTTAATTTTTCAATATAAAAAATAACTTCCAAAATTCAAACTATACAAATAAAAAGTAATATGTTAAAATATAGAAATGTAATTGGCCGATGCTGCCTATGAAAAGCATATCGAATGAATGCAATAGTAACCTGCCTTGCGGAGGAACTAATAATATAGTAAAACATTTTAAAAATGATACAAAGTTTTTTTCTACAAATTTAAACAAATGCCACATATAGACATTTTACTTGCCTTAAAACAATTGTTAACAATAAAATTTATTTTGAATTTAGTATTTTAATGTTTTTAAGAGTTATTTTATTTTGTAATATTTTAATTATTTTATTTTATGTTTACTGTTCACTCAAGAGTTATTTATATTTATACTTATTATGTTAAGAAGTGTTTTACAATGGTGATGAGTTTCGGAGTGTAATGACATGAATGTGATAGCAACCCTAACGTGTCAATGGTGAGTCGAAGTAATATTATGATGATTTTTCTTATACTTCAAATGGTGGATAAAAGTAACATATTAATCAACATATGATGATTTCTCCAATGATACATGATTGATATAAATAGGGGTAGGGCCTATATCCACTACAAAATAGCCATGAAGACCACATAGGGGATCTCATGACAAGCTCCCCATAACGAACCATAATTAGATACTCTTTTGAAGTTTGTTATCCAAGCTCTCCCTATTTGCAAGTGTTTTGTTTAAGCAACTCCTTTATATTTCCTGGGGGAATTTGATGCTCTCTCATGACAATTTCTTTGGAGTGGTAACTTGCAGTCAGCTAAGTGGAGTCTTGTTAAATGGGAAACTGTGTATGCCACAAAAAAAGGGGGGCCTCAGCTTTCATTCTACTATTTTGAATGGGAAAACTCTTGCAGCCAAGTTATATTGGTGTTGGTGTACTAGTCAATGATGGAACCCCTAAAAATTTTCATGTTCCATCTCAAAATCTTGCTTAATTCTAAGGACTATGGGTTTTTTCTCCAGTCACTATATAAGGGTTTTAGTTTACTCAAGTCTTATTTGAAAAACCCTTTGAATTTGTATCCTTTCCAGGGTTTTAATTCTCTATTGAGCCCTTGTGTTAGTTCTCAATCTGTTAAGTCACGACTTATGCCATCGAAACCCATTAAGTAACCAGCCCTCTTGTCTTGTTTTACTAGTTGACATATGTTGGGGCATTACTTTAATTTTTCCCAAGTTGGGCTAAATATTTCCCACCGTAAAGCCTTAAGTCTTTTATGTCATTGGTATCCAGTCTCGTCGACCTAGTCAGGTCCTTTCAAAGATTAACAGTTTTCACGTGTAGATATAAGGTCCTCTGACTGTCGTTTGATTGATGTAGATAATCACCATTGTTCCCAGCATCCCCATTTTATTTTCTTTCTTATTAGAATAATCACACGGGCTAGCAGGTGGTTGCAATGTGTCTCATTTGACAATGGGACCAGTGGTTTCAAATGGTTAGCATTGCTATCTCGTTCGGATCTCACCATTCCTGCCAGATTCTAAATGGGGAAGTGGGCATCTATCACATGGAGTGATCCAGAGGATGTGGAAGCATTAGTGCATGGTCAAATATTAAATTAAATATCTCAACACGAGGCAAGGAAAATAAATTGTGCATTACTAATGCAAATATATCACATGTTTTTGAAGATCTTTTAATCTGGGCCATGTATGCTGTATGAGGGATAAAGTTGTAGATAACTAAGAAGTGTGTATGAAGAAGCCATGAGATCTAATCTTATCCTCTCCCCATCTCCACGTTGATGAAATTTGCATAAGGGTTATGATCCACAGGGGCAATGGGAAAAGGACACGTGGATCAGGGCTATAGCAACAAAGAGATGGTGGAGCCCGTGTACTACTAGCAAGTGGATGCATGTCGATTTCTATCATTTGGTAAGTATTGCAGCTGTGTACAATTAGATATTTTAGAATAAGCTAGTCAAATCTAGATTGTCAATCAATTAACACTCCAAAAAGATCAATGGCTAGTATTAAAAAATCAGTTGAGGGCAAGTGAGTTGTTCTGGTTTGTGTGATCAAGCCTTAATAATTGAAACGTCATTGAGCTATCAAAGTAAGGAGTTGCATTATTATTAATATTTGTCTTAAGGCATAATTTCGCATTGAAAAGTATACTCAACGCACTCAAGGAGCTCATGTTGTGGTCTCTCAACATTTTTTGACGTGAGAACTAGTGTTGTCAACCTACGAAGAAAAACAGTAAGTGAATTGTTGCCCTCCTTCCAACATTATTGATAAGTTGTGGTTTCTCAAGCTTGAGTCTGTTAGGGTTTTCTTGGTTCAGGTTTTTTAAGGTTTGACATTCATAAAGGATAATTTGTTAGTTTTGCATGAAGCATAATTCATGTCAAACCCTTACAAAAGTTGTAGGCTCTATTCAAATAAATCAGAAACCCTACCTTCTAATACCTCTTGTGTTATGGCTCCTAAGGTAAAAGTGTCTTCATCTAAAGGGGAGGTTTTTTCTCCCAAAATACCTTTGAATAAAGACCTCATGGATTAGTTACCGTGCTCAACTAGTAACAAACCTAAAGGTCAATTGCTTCTTATAGGTTTGCAAGTAGTAGAGGGTCTGTTTGATAGGAATTTCTTTATCAGAGATGCCAAATTACCTTACATTGGATAGGAACCTTTTTATAGTTGGTTGAGGAAAAGAAATATGCATATCCTAGAAGGAAACCCTTCGAACTATGGCTTGGTAAAGTTGACTGTGACAAATGTGTATATGGATGTTGACTTGCTTAAGGAAATAGTTTCTAATTATGACCCAGTCACAAGAACTACAAGAACATATGATGGGAAGGAAACAGTCAAAATCACTAAGGAGGAATTGGGTCTTGCTTTCAAGCTCACTAGATGGAATGATGAAATGTATAAGATAAACGAAGACACTCTTAAGCAAGAGTATGATAAAACCAAGATTGCATTCAAAGTCCACATCCTGCCAAGATTTCTAGCAAAAATTGCAAGACAAAAGAAATTAATAGGGTCACATGATAAAGAACCTTTCCTTGTTAACTATTTTGTTTCCTATTTCCAAAGGACTTTCTATTCCATTTTCCAAATAATTGGTTATGATCCTGCCTCAGAATGTCAATGGCATAGATGTATATGGTTTCCCATATTCAACACCCACAATATTGTGCAACATATGATTATGTTCAGTTTTTCTCAGAAATAATACACAAAGGATTGATAAGGCTGAAGAAGGGAGAATTGGGAGTGAGATTTGAAGTTGGTGTTCATTATTGATGCACATGTTTCTATTCAAAGATGTAATTTACTTTGGAGACAATATTGTCTTGGAAAGAAAAAGGGGTAACTTGGATCTACCTGTGCAATGTTGGACTACAGTCTTAGACAAAGATGATAGGATATATGATTATATGATTTGAGAAGCTTTTTGCTTCTTAACTAAAGAGAGTCTTGATTGTGAATTTACCTATAATTTCCATAGCTCTACATGATTTCTTGAGACCCAAGGAGAGAAGGCCTGATCTAGAGGTTGATCATAATTGTGGAGATGTTATTTTATACCCTGATTACACTATCTTAAGAGTATATGGTTCCATGGTAGCACCGCACTTGCTAGGAAAGTTTGTGCTAGAGAGATTGGTTTCCTTAAGGATATGTGGGAATTGGGAAGTGTAGAAAATAGACACTTATTGAATAAAGGAAAAGGAACTTTCTTTCCTTTGTACACGTGTTTTTCTGATTTTGT